>WOAB01000097.1:0-37732 GCA_027886185.1 Rheum nobile | reverse complement strand
CCGAGTAAGCTAAAGAAAAACCTACTCTCTCAATCAAACACCAGGTCTCAAGAAGTATACGAAAATATGACACCAGCAACTACAACATATCAACAATAAGCTCCAGACAACCAAAACAAGTGATACAAAGATAATTCTAGTCCTAACTCCAAACTAGCTCCTTATCGCTCCAGAGTGGCCTACCCGAGTCCTCCTTATGACTCCTCTTCTTATGACACCTCGCCAAGAAATAAAGAGAAATCCTAGAATCACTCTTCTTCTTTTACGCTCATCTTGCCAAGGCGCCCTTTCGGGTTTTCACCAAGCCACTCATTTCATTTTGCTAGATATCTCACAAATACTCACATCACTCCAGTCCACTTTTTCCCTGGTCTATACCAGCCGGATTACCTGCTTTTACCTGTTGGATCATTAGAGTTAGGTTTGAGGGAACAAAGGCTTTGTTCCCACAGAAGTTGTAGCGGATTAAAAACAGCAAGAAATATAATGAACGAACTCACGATATATAGTGGAAACCCTGATTAGCAAAACTAGCTTCTCAAGGAAAAACCACTACCTTCAAGCTTTCGCTTGAGAGGATTTTGAAGCGTGTACTTGTCTTATTGATTTCTTGCTTGATTACACTTGTATCCTGGACTTCGACATCTAAACAACCAGCTAGACTCGAAACCTCTTCTACAACGATGAATCAAACTCAACCCTCAAAGACTTACACACACCTCACTTCTTTTCTTTCTTCTTTTCGTTCTCTCTATTTTCCGTCGTCGTCGTTACATAGAAATGAATCCCACATTCCCATATAAATACAACTCGACCAAACCCAAATCATAACAAGATAATCCTATCTTCCTAAACTTGGTAACAAGATGATATTAGTTGATTTGAAGAATATTATCTTACCAACCGATATTATCTAAGGAAATAATTCCTAAGATAACATTAACGGATTAAGATAAGATTCTTCTCTCTCCAAATATATTATCTTAGGAAAGTTTTCCTAAGATAACACATTCAGATTCTCTCTCCAAATCTTCTTTTCGGCGAGATCCTTCTAGCCGAAATCCTATCCTTTGACCGCGTGATTCTTCGTGATTTGTTTCCATAATCGTCACGCTGGATTTCTTCCTTCCATTCGCAGCTTTGATCTTGTTCATCACTATTGTTCCTTGAGAGGTAACAAAACACATGAACATAGCTTTGTTCCTTCTGCGATCCTTTGCTACAATGGTTCCCTGAGATAACTGTCTTTGTTCCTGAAACACTTAGCACCCAGATTAGCTGAATGTTTGTTACCATCAAAACCTAAGGAATTCAACAAATTCCCCCTTTTTGATGGTGACAAACACCCTTGACAATAAAGCATACACGTACGAGATAAAGACAGTTATGGAGAGAAAGTCTTCCCACTAAGGCAGTATTAGTTCCCCCTCAACTCAGCAACATATGAAACCATGTTCTGTTCCCCCTTAACCAAAGCTACCTGTCATTTTCCCCCTTTTGGCATCATCAAAAACATAAGTAAAGAGATAGAGAGAAAAAGACCACAGCAGGATAAGCAAAACAACCCCTTTTGCATTAGATTGAAACGCACAAACATAGACTACATGTAAAGACAACTACAAAATAAGCAAAGATAACACATATGATCAACATGCCAATCATTGCAAACACATGAAACAGAAGCAAAGAAAAGCAAAGTAGTAAGGGAAGATGTGCTGGGAACAAAAGAGGGATTGGTTAGCCAGAGAAAGACGAATCAAGCACCACTGGTGCCTGCAGAGGGAGCTGAAATATGAATAGCAATTTAGGCATTCACTTACTCCGTAAGACGCCTTTGTTGTTCTGCCAACAGAGATATTGCGCGAGATAAACTTCTCACGGTCCTTCCTCAAATCAGATTCCACCTTTTGTTCCCCCTCAGAGTCTGCACCTTCAGACTCTTCTACCTCTACACCAGCTTCCATCTCACGTCTAACCTTGACCCAACCAACACCTTCTTGTAACACAAACTTCTTCTTGTGTAGCTTACTAGCATCCAACCGCCGGTAGAAGAAAGATTCATTTGTCCCCTCTTTGTGTTCCCTGTGGTGTTCCAGTTTTTTTTTTTTTTTTTTTTTTTGAAACAGCACACGGGAATAACATGACAACTTTGCAGAGAACGCCATAGATAGGAGGGGAGAAAACACAAGAATCCTTTTTCATATCTTTTCAAGTATTAAGGATAATGATCCCAATCTTCTTCTTTTCTTCTTTTACCAAAGATCACAGCCAATAAGATATCTTCCAAAAATAGATATTGTAAAAGATTCTGTCCAAATCCATCAAAGCCCACAAAATCTCAAGCACAACAACCATCACGCAACCACCATATCAACTTTTATGCACGAACACTTCTCAAGCAGTTGCAAGCCATCATTACACATCATACCTGTCAAATCCCAGCCACATACCATAGAGGCGACAATTCGTATTCTCGACTTTCCGAAAAAGTAGAAGAGTGTGATGCGGGGGTAATGTTACCAGAGAGGGTACAAAGAACATCACACAAAAAAATACGAGAATTTTTAATAATGTTTAATCATGAATGAGAGGCTCCCAGATGTGGATGATTAGATGGGCTCATAGGAAGCATCAAGCATGATGGCTAAGGTAAGCTGTAGAGTCAACAATCATATGGGCTTATAATGAGGGATCAATGCATCAAGTTGACTCTTTTGGGCTGAAAGAAAGCTGAATCATGTATTAACAAGATAGCATAGAGAATCATGCATGAGATTTTGCACATAAGTGAAGTATTAGCATGAGTCTAAGCAAGGCATTCAACAAATGATCAAGAGAATGAATGCAGATCAAGACATGATGATTAACCTTTCACACTTTACCATGTAATTTAGCCAATCATTGAGGGAACACACGATAGACATAAGGTTAAGGGAACAAACTAGGCTCCGTATGAAACTGAATGTAGAGTTCCCTAATTAGTGCCTGAAAATTGGCGTTCTTATTCTTTGTTCCACGAAATTCCTTGGATGCCAATCTTTCTCTGCATAGTGATGCCTTATCTCGATGTACATGGTACCTGAGTGTACAAATACGGAACACTTCAGTCATTAAGTCCTTATCCACATATCCATTTCTTTTACCTTTGTCACCAGGCCTTTGAGTCTCAAACATTCCTGCAGAAGTGAGGTGAGACTCGCTTTGTTCCCTGTCAGGTAACTGAACTTAATACGAGTGAAATACCAGGAACTTTCCTCACTTTATCCTGTACATAAAGAGTTAGTTCTTGCGAACCCAGACAAGCTTATGCTTTCTGGGTGTGGGAGCAACATATTTGATTTCTGGAGGTTTAGCATTCATTTTCTCCCTAGTGGTTCGAGCAAGTTCCTCATTGTGTTTCTTCAGGAGGCACTCTTGTTTGTAGTGACCAGAGTGCCCACAATAACAACATACTCTTTGACACTTTAGATCAACATACTTGCTCTGTCCAGGCCAAATTGTTTTGTTAGCAATCCTTGAATGAAAATCAATATTTTTGGACTTACCGCTTTGAGATTGCTTCAACCAGATGGCATGAGCCTTCTGTCCATGGTACCAAGCCTTTCCCTCCTCAGTCGAGTTTGAACAGTTTTTGCCTTTGTTCCCTCCGGAGGAACTTTCCCCTTTTTCTTTTACAGACTGCTTTCCTTCGACTTTAGAGCCTTTTTGCTTGGTGCCATCAACATGAAGTTTTGGTTGATAGCCAATCCCAAAGCGAGGTACTTCCTTTGACTCAGTCTTCTTTTCATTCTTGGCTGCAACAAAGACAATACCTTTTGGCTTGTCCTTTTGTTCCTCACTGAGTTTGGTTAGATCACTAGACAGTTTTGCATTTCCAAGTTTTAACATTAAAGACTCGGACTCAAGTGAGGAGACAGAGGACTCAAGAGACGTAATCTTCTCAGCGAGCTTAGGACATTCGACACATGAACTTGAAGGAAAAGATGAACCTTTCTCAAGCTCGAGCACTTTGTCTGCCCAACCCTGATTTTCTTCGATCAAACTTGAGATCGATTCATCCTTTTCTTCAATTTGCTCACTGAAAAGACTATTCTCATGAACAATTTTCTTAATAAAAGATATCAAGCTTTCTTTTGATTTACTTTTCAAGCTTGAGATGAGTTCAGATTCACTTACCTCAGTTCCCTGTATGCCGCCTTTTGATTTGTCATGGTCTTCTATGGCCATCAAACAGAGATCCCTTGAATGAGAAGATTCTTCATCCTCTGAGTCAGTATCACCCCATGTTGCGACCATTGCTTGCTTCCCTTCACGAACCTGAGGGTGACCAACCTTTTTCTTGAAGCAGTTATTGGCAAAATGTCCCTTGTGTTGGCAGTGGTAACAAACGACATCTTTCATGTCTCTGTTCCCTTCAGAGGAACTGGGCAAGTCCTTGTTCCGAGACCATATCTTCCTCATTGCCCTTGTGATAAGAGCAACATCTTCATCGCCATCCTCATCTTTATCGCCCGTTTGAGACAGATCAAATGCCCTTTCCACCTTCAGGGCAATGCTCTTCGCCTTCTCCTCTCCTTTCTTGTTTATCTTATGGTTATAGACAGAGGCGTTGCTTTCCAGCTTAGCACCCACCTCTTCCATAGTAAGAGTCTTGACGTCTGTTTGAGAGTAGAGGGCAAGAGCAATGGCATCCCACTGAGTGTTGAGACCTTGCATGAAGTGATGAGTCAACTTCCAGTCTGGCATTGTTTCACCAAGGTACTGAAGCTGACCAACTAGCCCATGGAACCCGGAGTAGTACTCTTGAATGTGTTCATCTTTCCCTTGAGAAACTTGGTCGTACTCCTTGATCAGAGAAAGGATCTTGTTCTTCTTCGTGTCTTCATTTCCTTGATGAAGGCGCTTCAAAGCATCCCAGATCTCCTTAGCAGTTTTGTAGCTCATGATTTTCTTGAGATCTGAGGGAGAAAGAGCCATATGGAGGATCTTCTTGGCCCTGTTGTTTTTCTCCGATTTCTTCCAGTCCTCATCGGTGTAGTCGATCTTTGATTTTGGCTTAGTCTCATCTTTGTCATTCTTGATAACCAAAGGACCGACTTCTATGACTCTCCAGATCTGTCCATCGAGGGAACAGATGTGGGACTCAATTTGTTCCACCCACCAATCATACTCACCGGCCTTCAACATTGGTGGCTTCCAGAATGAATCACCGATTGCATTGCTTGACGACGACATCTTTCCTGCAAATTCTGTAACGAAAACAATCTAGAGCACCAGGCTCTGATACCAATTGTTGGATTGTTAGAGTTACGTCTGAGGGAACAAAGGCTTTGTTCCCATAGAAGTTGCAGCGGATTAAAAACAGCAAGAAAGATAATGAACGAACTCACGATATATAGTGGAAACCCTGATTAGCAAAACTAGCTTCTCAAGGAAAAACCACTACCTTCAAGCTTTCGCTTGAGAGGATTTTGAAGCGTGTACTTGTCTTATTGATTTCTTGCTTGATTACACTTGTATCCTGGACTTCGACATCTAAACAACCAGCTAGACTTGAAACCTCTTCTACAACGATGAATCAAACTCAACCCTCAAAGACTTACACACACCTCACTTCTTTTCTTTCTTCTTTTCGTTCTCTCTATTTTCCGTCGTCGTCGTTACATAGAAATGAATCCCACATTCCCATATAAATACAACTCGACCAAACCCTAATCATAACAAGATAATCCTATCTTCCTAAACTTGGTAACAAGATGATATTAATTGATTTGAAGAATATTATCTTAACAACCGATATTATCTAAGGAAATAATTCCTAAGATAACATTAACGGATTAAGATAAGATTCTTCTCTCTCTAAATATATTATCTTAGGAAAGTTTTCCTAAGATAACACATTCGGATTCTCTCTCCAAATCTTTTTTTCGGCGAGATCCTTCCAGCCGAAATCCTATCCTTTGACCGCGTGATTCTCCGTGATTTGTTTCCATAATCGTCACGCTGGATTTCTTCCTTCCATTCGCAGCTTTGATCTTGTTTGTCACTATTGTTCCTTGAGAGGTAACAAAGCACATGAACAGAGCTTTGTTCCTTCTGCGATCCTTTGCTGCAATGGTTCCCTGAGATAACTGTCTTTGTTCCTGAAACACTTAGCACCCAAATTAGCTGAATGTTTGTTACCATCAAAACCTAAGGAATTCAACATTACCTGAATTGCCCTTTCGGGTTTTCAGCTCATCCCAGGATTTTGGATGCCTTTTTCACATCTTTTTGGCTTTTTTTTTTTAGAAATCGAATGCAAAATTACAGAACAAAAATGCAGAAAACATAATGCAGAAACAAAGCTATATACACTAGCTATATAAGTAGCAAGTCTAAATCCCTCCCCCATACTTAAACCGTACATTTTCCTTAATGTAGAAAAGAGAACATCAAATGAAATAGGGGAAGAAGAAATAAACTCACTGCGGGCCTGATGGTGGCGGTGGTAGGAATGGAGGGAAAGGTGAAAGGGAAGAAAAGGATGATGGGCCGACTGGTACAAGGCCCAAAGAGAGAAATCTCGGCCCAAAAGTGGGCCCAATCCGTCAAAACCTTAGTTACCACTCAAGAAATAAAACTTTTACTCACCCGTTTAAGGTTTTTTCGAGGCCCTTTATTCTTGCAATTTTTTTTTCGGAGAGGGAAAAATATACCAAAAATCCACCGCGGGGCGGTGAGCTCCACCGCGGGCGGTGAGGGTCACCGCGGGGGGGGGGGGTGACATAGCTGAGTACACCATCTCTCCATTTACTTTCGTACCTGAAATGTAAGTAACAGGCGAACGAAACAAAGCAAAAGAAACTACTAAAAATAATCTAAGGAAAAGAAAAGAAACAATGAAAAACTACCACGGGTTGCCTCCCGGACAGCGCCTTGGTTAACATCGTTGGCTCGACGTACTACAGATCAACTACCACCTGGAATAGGATCCCCTCGGAATCCTCCTACTTGTCTCTTCCTGTTGAGACCTCCCATGGAAAGGTTTAGACCTTAGACCATGTTCCCTCTTTGCCATCAACTCCATGCTTACTTCCTTTAGAGCATCTCCCCCATACTTAGAGCGATGTGGGGGCCGATATGGCTCAACCTGAATATGCTGCACGTCACTAGATAAAGGCTTACAGCCTTGTATAGTTAGTGCAGGGGGGAAAGTGCCCAAAATAGAGGGAATGGAATCTCCTATGTAATCTGGCAAGACATCATCAACATGCAACTCATGCAACTCAATAGGTCCATCAATAGTAGAACACTTAACTACGGTCTCTACTGCACCAGTTTTAACATTTTCATGCACACGATCATCAATATCACTAATGCAGCAAGGGGAAGGCAATTCAATAGAGTTGGCTTTATGAATATTATGTTCAAAAATTATTCCATCGAATTCCATAGTTAAAGTTCCACTATCTACATCAATCTTTGTCATGGATGTTTTCATAAAAGGTCGCCCTAACATAACAGGAGCAACCTGTTCATCATAGTCCATATCCATAACAAAGAAATCAGCAGGGAAAATCAAAGGACCTATCCTCACAAGAACATCCTCCATAATACCCTTAGGGGGCACACAAGAACCATAAGCAAGTTGTATAACAATGTTTGAATCATGTAAGGGTCCTATTCCTAAATCCTCAATCAAAGAATAAGGCAACACATTAATAGAGGCACCCAAGTCTAACAAGGCTTTCTCAAATCGATGCTCACCTATAGTAATAGGAATAGTAAATGTACCTGGATCCTTGCACTTCTCAGGCATACGTCTCTGAAATACCGCCGATGCATGTTCACCTACAGGAACCTTCTTCTGAACCTTCTGCTTCTGTGTCCTCTTCACGGTGCACAGCTCCTTCAAGAACTTGGCATATCGAGGGACAACCTTGATAAGCTTGATCAGGGGAATGTTCACCTCACAGTCCCGAAATGTCTTGAACAGATCGCTATCATCGACTACTCTCTTGGCCTTCAGCGCCTCAAGGAAATGTGCTGGTGGCTTCTCAGAACCCAAAGGAGGAAACACGGGGCGAACATAGTTATCAACACAGAACTCATCAGCGGGGCTGGATTATTGGGGGCCAGGTCGCGGTAAGCTCATCGCGGGGCGGTGGTCATCACCGCGAGGTGGTGGGGTCTCGGTGGGATTACTGGGATCAGCCGCCGAGTCGCGGTGAGGATCGCCGCGGGGCGGTGGCAACAACACTTCATTCCTGGCTCCTTCTTTAATTTCTGGCCGGGCCGCGGTAGGATCCACCGCGGGGCGGTGCGTGATTTCTGCCTTCTCGATTTCATTCTCCTCTTCAGCAATAGGAGCAACGATCAATTTCATACCACTTCTGAGAGTAATAGCACTTACATTCTCTCTTGGATTCACAGTAGTCTGAGAGGGTAGGGAGTTAGATGTCCTCTGGTCAATCTTGGTCACAACATTAGCTAGTTGACCAATCTGCCTCTCCATGTTCTTAATACTTGACTCAGTAGCCTGCACATGCGTGGTGAAATGCTGAGTTACAGTCTTTAGCATCTCTTCAGTAGAAGCACCAGAGCTTTGGCCTTGAGGCCTCTGTTGGTATGGAACTCTCTGCTGGTATTGTTGTTGCACCGGCTGTTGACCGCCTTGAGGGTCACTCCATCTGAAACCTAGGTGGTCTCGCCCTCTCTGATTGTAATTGGGTTGTCCACCGAACTGCAGCCTAGGGGGTCCGTAACCTCCTACAGCATTCACTTCAGCAGTACCCTCCTCTTGCAGCTGGGGACAGGTATCGGTATGGTGGAATTGATCAGAGCAAAGTCCATATGCTTTGACTTGTTGAGGAGTGTTTTGATTTGCCATTCTCTTCACCATCTCCTTCAACTCAGCTAGCTCAGTCAACACTGGGCTAGGTCCTGCAGGGGTCACAGCATTGATCGCCTTCCTCTGGTATGTCTTTCCAAAGCTCCTGGTACACTCACTCATCTCCTGGAATCTCTCCATGGCTGCATCCGGTGTCAGATTCAGAATGCTTCCACCGCAAGCAGCGTCAACCATCCTTCTCTCTTGGTCCAGCAGACCATTGTGTAAATAGAGGACAAGGTCCTGCTTGGCGTATCCGTGGAATGGGCAGCTAGAGCAAAGCCTCTTGTACCTCTCAAGATAATCATACAACGTCTCATCACCAGCCTGCTCAATATTGGCAATTGCCTTTTTCAAGGCATTCGCCTTCTTCGTTGGAAAGTACTTGTCCAGGAACGCCTTGTGTAGTTTATTCCAGGTATCTATGGTTCCTGGTGGCAAGTGATAGTACCAGTCGCTTGCAGAGTCTAGCAGGGAGAAACCAAAAGCTCTCATCTTGATTTGGTCTTTCGTCACGTTCCTGAGCTTCATAGTCATGCAGACATTGTGGAACTTGCCCAGGTGAGAGATCGGGTCTTCTCCACTCAAACCGTGGAACTTCGGGAGATAAGCAACAACTCCAGACTTCAGCTCAAAATTCACCCCTTCGCCAAGTGCAGGGATGATGACAGCCAAAGGCTGTGCTCCAATGTTCGGCTCAGTCAATTCTCTCAGAGTCTCAGCCATTTCAACAACATGGATGTTAATTGTCTCAGCCTCAACGGTCACAACTGTCTCAGCAGTCTCAACTATCTCAACCTCTTCTTCTTCTTCTTCTCTTTGATCGCGCAGGTTCACACGGAACGATCTGTCGACTTCTGGATCAAAAGCAGCTAGAGGGGAGTCAGTAATACGGGTGTTGACCATAAGATAGGTCTCCACCAAAAATCAATCACAAAAACACACAACAAAACAGAAAACTTCCCCGGCAACGGTGCCAAATTTGATGGGGCTAAATGTGCGCAATGCAAGTATCGTTGATTAGCCTTATCAAAGTAAAAAGTCCTAACAGACCTACTAAACAGATGTATAGTAAGCAAGCAAAGGTCAAACCCACAGGGAAGATCTGATGCAATATGAAATCGTGAATGACAAGTAACAAGCAAAGGGGGTTTAGTTATCAAGAAAGAACAAAGCAAGCAGAGCAAACAAGTTTGGTTGAGTAGAGAAAATATAATGGGGAAGGTAGTCCTACTAGAGCGAGATCCACAATACAGAGATATAATTTGATCACAGAAATCTATTAAATCCAAGTTCTTTTACTATCCTTATAGTTGTTCCCACCCTGATCTTAAGTACTATCGATTCTCACAGTTGTCGATAGACTTATTACTATGCCAATGATAAAGCACCACCGATTCTCACAGTTGTCGGTATACTTTACCACCAACAAAGCAATAGCAATACACACAAGGATATAGGATACATGCAAATAGAAAGACACCTTACTACTTAACATGCAACTGATTCTCAGTCACGATTGTACGCTCGAGACCCCTATACGCTCAATCGTGTATGCCACTAGATATGCACTCAGAACCCCTATATGCAATCCTAGCAATTGATAAAAAGTATTCAACCTAGTTGATCAGGCTAAGAAGAACAACAAGAAATCAATATTCAATATAACCAAGAGAATCAAACCAACATTTATAAGGATAAGAACAAGGAATAGAAATCTCACAAACACATCAACTGTATTGCTTCAATCGTCTAGTAGAACAAAGGGAAGTTAGTTCTCCATTCAAACGAGAATGAAAACTAAGGGAAAATTAACGTCTGATGTAAAGCGAATTTGTTCTGCCTCTTACCCTAGAAAGAGGGCTTAAATAGTCTTAAGAAAACTAGGTTAAACTAATGTAAACAATAAAGGAAATAGAATAATAAAATAACAAAGTCTGAACGAAATAAAAGGAAATAAATGTCTCTGGGCGCGCGACATTTAACACGGCCACCGCGGGGCGTCAGGCTCCCACCGCGGGGCTTCAAGCTTCTCTAGGAGTCACCGCCGGGTCGCGGTGAGGATCGCCGCGGGGCGGTGAACTCGCTCACTCTCTCCTTCAGCTTCTCTTCATTACTACCAACTATTGGTAGTCTTCTTCAGTTAAACTCCAGCAGATCCTCATCTTCATCATCTCCATCCAAGCTGTAAATCCCTGGATATCTTCACTTCTCTCCACAACTTCTGGGTTACAGACTTAGCCTCAAAACTAATCATAAACTCCTCCAAATCATGCTAATAACTGCTAGTAAAGGTGCATGAAATGACACCTATCACCGGACCTGGACGACTCGACCATACAACAAATTCTTGATTTTCTCAGATCCAATACTGATTGTTTTGCGTGGTCACATGAAGACATGGTCGGTATATCTCCAAACATTATTACTCATAAGTTGAACGTAGATCCATCTCACCCCCCTGTAAAGCAAAAGCGTAGGAAATTCGCCTCAGAGCGAAACAAGATCGTCGACGACGAAGTCAAGAGCTTGTTGGAAACAAGGAAAATCAGGGAAGTCAACTATCCTGAGTGGCTAGCCAACGTGGTCGTAGTCCAGAAGAAAAATGGAAAATGGAGAGTCTGCATCGACTTCACCGACCTCAACAAAGCCTGTCCTAAAGATTCATTCCCACTCCCTCACATCGACGCCATGGTCGACGCGACAACGGGGCACGAGATGTTAACCTTCATGGACGCCTTCAGTGGCTATAATCAGATCCTCATGGAACCAGAAGACCAAGAGAAAACGACATTCATCACAAGCCAAGGTATCTATTGTTACAAAGTAATGCCCTTCGGACTAAAAAATGCAGGGGCTACTTATCAATGATTGGTCAACAAGATGTTCAAAGACCAGATCGGGGACACGATGGAAGTCTACATAGACGACATGCTGGTCAAATAAAAAAAGAAGGAAGATCATATCGACCACCTTCGCGACAGCTTCGAGGTACTAAAAAGATATAACATGAAATTAAATCCTATGAAATGCTCTTTCGGGGTGTCGTCAGGAAAGTTCTTAGGGTACATGGTGACGCAAAGGGGAATAGAAGCCAACCCAGAACAGGTCAAGGCCCTCATCAACCTCCGATCCCCCCGATGCGTCAAGGACGTGCAAAAATTGACAGGTCGGATAGCAGCTCTGAACAGATTCATCTCGAAGTCATCCGACAAGTGCAAACCCTTTCACGACGCTCTCAAGAAGAACAAATCCTTTCAATGGACGGAAGAGCATGAAGCTGCATTTCAAGACCTAAAGAAATACCTCGCCAATCCCATGTTGCTAACCAAACCCAAGGACGACGAGCCACTATTGGTATATCTTGCAGTGTCGGAGTCCATCGTGAGTGCCGTACTGGTCAGAGAAGAGGACGGCAAACAATCGCCGATATACTATGTCAGTCGAACGTTACTGCCAACAGAAACAAGGTACTCGTCACTAGAAAAACGGGTACTATCACTGGTAATGGCGTCAAACAAACTCAAACTGTATTTCGAATCCCATACTATAATTGTCCGTACTAATCATCCCATGAGAGCAATCATGAGGAAACCTGAGTTCACAGGACGAATGGCCAAATGGGCCATACACCTCAGCGGCTATGACATCGAGTACGAGCCCAGAACAGCGATCAAGTCGCAAGCCATGGCTGACTTTGTGGCAGATTTTAGCCCGACCCTAGAGCAAGAAGCCACCAAGGAAGCGACACAGTTACTCGCAACGGAGGAAACAGGTAAATGGGAGCTCCACACAGATGGTGCGTCGAACGCCAGAGGATCAGGGCTAGGGATCGTGCTGAAATCGCCACAAGGGGACAAGATAGCACAGGCCGTAAGATGCGAATGGGACACGACTAACAACGAAGCTGAATATGAAGCACTTATATTTGGGCTCATCCTGGCCCGTGACCTAGGAGTCTAGGAAATTGAAGTCATTTGCGACTCCCTCTTGGTCGTAAACCAAATACAAGGGTTGTACAGTGCAAAGGACGTCAGGATGATAGCTTTCCTGGGAGTGGCCAAGAAGTTGATCGACCAGTTCCAAACGTTTGACATTAGACAGGTACCCAGAGATCTCATCTCTCAAGCTGACGCACTAGCCAATCTGGGGTCTGTCCTGGATCCAAAGGAATTTCCCAACATCCCATTGGCACACGTCATGACACCAGCTATCCCGGAAACACCCAAAGGGTCGGTCATACCATTAGAGGAACTTGTCACGATGGAGATAGGCGACCAATCAGAAGAAGACATCGTCAGCGCTCATGACGACTGGACACTACCTTACGTCAAATGGCTAAGAGACGACATCCTACCCAGCGACAAAACATAAGCAAAAAGGTTGAAGGTACAAGCACTTTCTTTCGATATCATAAATAACATCTTGTACAAACGATCTGTCATAGGGCTACTCCTACGATGCCTCAAGACTCCAGAAGTCATACGTATCTTACAATCATTACACGAAGGAGAATGTGGAAACCACACCGGCGGACGAAGCCTCTCGGGAAAAGCCTTGCGAAATGGATACTACTGGCCCATGATGAATAGAGACGCAATGGAGTACACCAAGAAGTGCGACGCTTGTCAACGACACCTACCCGTTCCTCATCAACCTTCGGAACTCCTCCATCCGATCCTGGCGCTGTGGCCCTTCATGAGATGGGGAATGGACATCGTCGGGAAACTCCCACCTGCGTCGGGTCAACGAGTCTTCTTCCTTGCCATGACAGATTATTTCTCTAAATGGATCGAAGCCGAAGCCTACCGAGAGGTAAAATATCAACACGTTATTTCATTTATAAAACGCAATATCTTGTGCAGATTTGGCGTCCCATCAGAAATCGTATGTGACAATGGCTCCCAGTTCATCAGTCATAAGACTCGAGCCTTTTGCGACCAATGGAACATCAAATTGGTCACCTACACCCCTCGGTATCCACAATCCAACGGACAAGCCGAGTCCAGCAACAAAATCATCATCAACAACCTCAAGAAATGCCTCACAGGGGCTAAAGGCAAATGGGTAGACGAACTCGCATTTATTCTCTGGTCCGACAGGACCACTCCAAAGAATGCGACCGGACAATCGCCGTTCTCACTCGTCTACGGATGCAAAGCAGTCATCCCCGCCGAGTTATTGGTTCCAACTGCTCGTTATAACCTTCAGACGAACAAGCAGAACGACGTTGAACTAGTACACAACTTGGACACATCAGATGAGGCTAGAGAAAGAGCCAGAATTAGAATGGTCAAATTCTAACAACGGGTCGCAAGAAGTTACAACAAGAACGTTCGAGCCAAAATCTTTAAAGTTGGAGATTGGGTCCTCAGAAAGATATTTCAGAACACCAAGAACCCGACCGATGGAAATCTCGCACCTCAGTGGGAAGGACCCTATCTAATCAAAGAAGTAGTCAGACAAGGAGCATACCAACTAGAAGACAAAGACGGACAACCAATCCCGAGAAGTTGGAACGCGACACACCTAAAGTTATACCACTTCTAAACTAGTAAGGTAAGGCACTAACGCCCTTTCACCTATCATGCATTACTTGTTGTCGCAAGCGTAACTCTATTTCTTGAAACTGGGCATTTACATCGAGTAAGGACATTCTCCTTGCAAACCTAAGTACATGACGACATCAACATACACACTGGATCCAGTCACAAATAAAAGCGCTTACACTACATTTACACGATCGATCGGAACACGGGAAGATGAACAACACAGGCACGTCGGCACACCGCCCGCCGTACACAATACATAAGGTTAAGACGCCTTATTACATTTACGCAATAGAAACATATTGCTTTTTCCTCCTCGACATAAAGTCATGACTAAACACAAACATATACATTTGCAGGCCTTCTTCTTCACATACATACGGCAAGCCCTACTCGACGGAGAACACGGGCGAACCCGACATACAAAACAAAGGCGTCAAACAACAAACTTCTCTAGAAAGTCTGACAAAGCATACGAACACACAAATGTACGATCCTTTGTAAAAACGATTGCATTAAATAAAAGTATAAACATTTTTTATAAATATACGACCCGCGATGGTAGACGGGTCGCCAAAACACATTGTTCGCCTACACACATGTAGGACTTCAAGTCATCCGCTAAAAACACTCTGTGACCCGCGATGGTGGACGGGTCGCCAAAACGGAGAATATCTTACCCACACAGGTGGGATCACAAGTCAGACTATGAGAAAAACAAATCAAGGATCGGGGTCAGCAACATTACCTTCAGCAGGTGCTGGGACGAGAGAAGGTTGAGGATCGATCGGCTCGGTGTCACTAGAGTGGGCCTCGTCCTCGCCAGCACTTTCATCCAAAAAGTCCTCTCCGACGCCGGCCAAGTGGAAAAGCTCCGAGCCCGGATTCCCTTCGGAAACAGGGTATCCATGGTCTCCTTCTCCGCCTTCAAATCCCAGGTCCCCTGCTTGCCCTCTTCGAACTCCTCCATCATTTCGACACGCGATTTCAGCGCGTAAAAAGTGCCTACGTCGCCTGTAATCCGACCAGCCTCGATCCGAGCCTGCTTCACCTTCTCTTCGACACCCGATTGGCTCTCACTAAGCTCTCTCCGACACACGTCCAAGTCATCTTGGCAATTCCTCAGCTCCCTGACAAAGCGGCGCTCAATCTCGAGATTGACACTTATTGAGGCGAACACCGTTCGCTTCAACTAAGGGGGCTGCAACAAGTAGGGACACTTTTTGAGGCGGGCATTTTACGCATATAAAAGGACCTTATTGAGGTGGGCCTCCGAAGCCCGCCTCAACAAGTCCCTCACTTTGGCGCCAAAATGAGGGACTTATTGAGGCGGGCTTCGGAGGCCCGCCTCAATAAGTAAACACTTGTTGAGGCGGGCCTCTATAGGCCCGCCTCAACAAGTCAGCGCTATATACTTATAGAGGCGGGCGTATACAAGCCCGCCACATTGCAAAGTCAGTCGTACCATCAAATGGTGTAATTTTCATCATGTTTTCTGTCATCACCTACCAAACACACAAGTCAGTAAATGAAGCTAGAAAATTGATAACCACAGATTAGGACACAAAAGTCCAAGAATCACACACACAGAAATCAGTTCTCAAGAACACAATATCAAACATAGACTGCTTTACGAACTCTATCTATTTAGATTGACTTCAATAATTAATTGCAACCACTACATCAGGAGAATAAATGAAGAAAGATTACCTCACAAATGTATCCATTTATTGGACCATTCACAGAACAAGGGCTCCTCGGTTGATCTTTTGCCACAGAGCTCAATCCTCCGCTTCCATGATGACTAGGCAAACGAACGTGGTTGGTTCCATGCTGCAAAAAAGATAAATGAGATCAGCAAATTAAACATATTTGCAGCAGAGCTCAATCCTCCGTCTCAAGTTTGACATTTTTTTTTGTCACAACATGAGGATTTGAACATATTTGCAACAGTTGAGGCTATTAAGCTAGCTAGTCTTAGCCTCATTTTTGGTGCTTGGCAGAGATAAGCATACAGATCAAAGCATGAACCAATGCAGCAAGTATAACATGATTAACAAGTTCTACCTGAAACCATTAGACAGACATTTTAAAATCTAGTGTTCATAATAGTAAGAATGCATGTAGTGTTGCAATTCAAACCCCTCCAACGGCCACACTTGAAATATAAAATCGAAAGAGAATGAGAGAAGCAAAAGCAGCTGAATCGACACGTAGTATATTGTTTTCAAACTGAAATCACAACAAAGAATGAAATAATCTTCAGATCTGACACCAAGAAGGAGGAACCAAAACCAGAAAATGAAACGCACCAGAAACCCTAACTTATCTTCCACCTTCCTCACCAAGCGGCGCTCCGCACCTTCAGCACCGGCATCAGCGACAGCGTCCGAAGCCTGCAAGTGCCAGAGAACAGCCGCTAGCTTCCTCGCGGAGACCGCTCCTCCACCTCATCTCCCACCTATCCTCGCCTTCCGACTATCTACACATTCCACCGGCATATTCTCAGCTCCGACCACCACATTATTCAACGACTCCCTCTCATCCTCTTCCACCTCATGATACTTCCACCGGAGCAGCGGAGTAGCAGGACCTGTCCGTTTCCCTGTCGCTGATGATCTAGCGTCCTTCCTAGGGGTCCTGGCAGAGACGACAGCAGTCCTCCGACGACAGATTATGCGGTGAGTAGACTTCTTGGGATGATCTGGCCGCAAAGAAGGTGGAGTGTGCGCCGATTGTGGATTGTCGTGGTGTGGTTTGGAGGATTGGGGAGCAAAACACCCTAAAGAAATCCGAAGCACACAATAACAAGGAAGCACAAGAACAAGGATCGAAAGAAAACACCCCTGTGAAGCACCACAGAAATCGTTTCTGCACTCCAACAGACCGCGCCACCGCAAGGGACACCGACGAACACGGCTCCGATGAACACCACCGAGTCGCCACCGAACATGGAATCGTCACCGCCCTTCGTCTTCCCGAGCTTCTCTTTCCGATCGACTCCCTTCGAGCACTCTCCCAGCCCAGCCTTCTCCTTTCTCTTTCTCTGAAAATGACACAAACCTTAGAGCAGAAAATGAAGGCATAGCTGTTTTTTTTTTAATTAGGGTTGAGCTTATAGAGGCGGGCCTATCACGCCCGCCTCTATAAGTATTACGACTCGGCCGAGTAATGGTCCAATAGAGGCGGGCCTTACATGCCCGCCTCTATTGGACATACTTGTTGAGGCGGGCTTTAAGAGGCGCACCTCAATTAGTTAGCATTAGAGGCGGGCCTTACCGTGGCCCGCCTCTAATACTTTAGCGGGAAATGTTTTTTCGGATACTTGTTGAGGCGTATATTAATTTGCCCGCCTAAAAAGATGTTTTTGAGGCGTATAAATTAATTATCCGCCTCAAAAACCAAAAAAAAGTGATTGCCTAAGTCGTTGTTGAGGCGTTTTGAACTATGTACGCCTCTAAAAGGGAGCCTCAAAAAGTGTTTTTTCCACTAGTGCTCCCTGCAACGACTCTCAGCCCCCTCCAACTTGGTCTTCAAAGACGCGAGGTCGGACTCTGACCTAGCAGCCCTATCCTCGGCCTTAGTGACCATTACTTTGACACCAAAATACGCCCCCAAGAGGTACTGAAAAGTCTAAAAAAAAAGAAAAAAGAAAAGAAAACAGAGCTAGTCAAAGTTTCATCCACACTGCGAAACAAGAAAAAGACACGACAAGGCGACTTACCCTCCACGCGGAGCATCCCGCTTCACCAATGCAGTCCAGGGGAGAGACGTCGTCGAACTCAGACTTCAAAGTCGGGTCCTGGGCATGGAAGAGGTCGGCAATCGATTGACCAACCGCATCGATCTTCTCGACTCCTCGAGCGGCTGTCCCCTTATTCTTTGAAGTCTCCACCGCCTTCACGTCGTCAGAAGAGGCACCCGCCTTTCTTTTTGACCCGACCTTGGCCGGGAGCGATGATTCCGCTGGCGTCGATTTACTCGACAAAACTTTGGCCGCCGCCCTCTTCTGCTCTATCAAGCCCTTCCCGGACACTCCTTTCAGACGAGCACTCGACCGACCGGCCGAAGACGCTGACACGATAGACAATACATTAAGTCACAAACATACGACGAAATAAAAAACACATATACACAAGAAATTGAAACTCACACTTGACACGAGACGACAAGACAGTTGACATGACGTCTTGGGTAGTAGGGGAGATCGATAACAAGTTGACGTTTGCGAACTTCCGCTCCGACGCAGGGATGCTGAGGATGATCTTCGACAGGCCCTCCGACTGAGCGTCAACTTCTAGCTCTTTCGCCTCAGGAACTACAAAAAAGAGAAGTTAAAACAAGGGGTTAAGACACATAAAAAACAGGCAAAGAGAGATCGAACACATACTCTCGACTCGCCACTCCGACAACAAGAATGAACAGTCACCCCCCTTCTCCAGAGACGAACGCTCGACAAAGAAAAACTTCGACCCCCATCCACGGTCGTTTACGTCCAGATTGAACACCAGAGGCTTCCGACCCGGTCGGATACGTAGCTGAACACGGGAAGAACTCTTTGACCCTAGCGAATAGTTGTACCACAAGGCGGCAAAATTAAAACCAGCCCCAGATTGGACATTCAACAGGTCCAGAGCCCTGAGGCTTCGCCACGCTTGTGGCATAACTTGACACGGCGCAAGCGCCAGAGTCGCCAAGAAGTCCCTGACAAGAGGAGAGAAAGGAAATTTGTGCCCGATCCTAAACGGGTACGCATAGAAGCAAACCCATCCTTATTAGCGAGCGTCGGCCCTATCGTCCGGATGCGGCAGCCTCGCGACCGTCCCGGGAGGAAAGCCTCCGACTTGGAGGATCTGCTCCAACTCTACCTGCGACAACGTGCTCGTCAGAGCGTCTGCCTCCTTCAAAATGAAAAGGGGGAGGGGGGGACCTCATTCTTGCTCGAGTTCGAGCGAGTCGCAGACGACCCAGAAGCCTCACTAGAGACCATTTCCAAAACAGAGAGAGGAGGAAATCAAAGAGCAATCTCTGAAAAACCTGAGAAGACCTACCAGATGAAGAAACGAAGGAAGGAGATAAAGTCAAATCGGCAAAAGGCTGGTTCAAATTTATGGAGGGAGACGGCAGGCTACAGAAACGTCCAATCATGCCATGCGATTTCCGCCACGTAGCCCTTGTTTGACGCGCCAAAATCGGAAGGTGGAGATCGTGTGAAGAGAAGTTGTTTGGACTCCACCCTATAGTAGCCTTGAGCCCAAAACAACTTGGGGCTATTGTTGGGCCCATCATTCTCCAAGAGGATCAGACGAGCGAGCTGGGCCCAGAACCAAACAAAATCGGAGCCCAAGGGAAACCAGAAAGAAGCGTCGGACACCCTACAGACGAGTAGCACCCGACCAGCTCCGGAGATCTCGCCCAAGCATTATATGCTCGATCAATGGCAACGGCCATAACATTAAACACAGACATAAAGATGGTAATCAAGAGCATATCCCAAAAATCTCGCCCAGATTGAATGAGAGATATGGTAAGAAAAGAGTAACGACGACAAGGAACGATTACCATATATAGAACACGATGAAGCAAAGAACGACACACGATTATAACACAAATCCGCTGACTTGCTCTGAGAAGAACAAAAGGATACACCCATTCCAGCTTATTCTCCTCAGAACCTCGCTCAATCTCCACCGGTCGAGCGTCAGGGTCACCGGTCGAATCCAATCCGATCTTTTGTCCTTCAAGGATAAGTTGTACTTTGATCCGACTCAATCGTCAATATATCAATAAAATTACTTTTCTATTTCATATTCATACTTTATTGGTTGATCGTCTATTTGGTTTGGTTTGATTTCTATTATCCGATCGACTAGTTACCCCGTCTAAGGCGATTTAGGCCGTCCAATTTTTTCGCCCCAAAACAGATACCATGTAGAAACTTAGGCTCCCCCTAGTCGGAAAACATGTCTTTAAAAGAATTCATAAGGGATCTCTTTTCTGCAACGGAAAAAAATGGAGCAGATTTGACTCGACACAACCTAACGATCCCCTGTTAGCTTTTGTTTTGGTTTAGCGGGGATTGACGGTTCGATCACACAACCAACAGATGATGATTCTACAAATGAAGACTGGTGGAGTGTCAATTCGATGTTAGTCGCCTGGATTATGCAATCGATGTACTCAAACCGTACATTTTCCTTAATGTAGAAAAGAGAACATCAAATGAAATAGGGGAAGAAGAAATAAACTCACTGCGGGCCTGATAGTGGCGGTGGTAGGAATGGAGGGAAAGGTGAAAGGGAAGAAAAGGATGATGGGCCGACTGGTACAAGGCCCAAAGAGAGAAATCTCGGCCCAAAAGTGGGCCCAATCCGTCAAAACCTTAGTTACCACTCAAGAAATAAAACTTTTACTCACCCGTTTAAGGTTTTTTCGAGGCCCTTTATTCTTGCAATTTTTTTTTTCGGAGAGGGAAAAATATACCAAAAATCCACCGCGGGGCGGTGAGCTCCACCGCGGGCGGTGAGGGTCACCGCGGGGGGGGTGACATAGCTGAGTACACCATCTCTCCATTTACTTTCGTACCTGAAATGTAAGTAACAGGCGAACGAAACAAAGCAAAAGAAACTACTAAAAATAATCTAAGGAAAAGAAAAGAAACAATGAAAAACTACCACGGGTTGCCTCCCGGACAGCGCCTTGGTTAACATCGTTGGCTCGACGTACTACAGATCAACTACCACCTGGAATAGGATCCCCTCGGAATCCTCCTACTTGTCTCTTCCTGTTGAGACCTCCCATGGAAAGGTTTAGACCTTAGACCATGTTCCCTCTTTGCCATCAACTCCATGCTTACTTCCTTTAGAGCATCTCCCCCATACTTAGAGCGATGTGGGGGCCGATATGGCTCAACCTGAATATGCTGCACGTCACTAGATAAAGGCTTACAGCCTTGTATAGTTAGTGCAGGGGGGAAAGTGCCCAAAATAGAGGGAATGGAATCTCCTATGTAATCTGGCAAGACATCATCAACATGCAACTCATGCAACTCAATAGGTCCATCAATAGTAGAACACTTAACTACGGTCTCTACTGCACCAGTTTTAACATTTTCATGCACACGATCATCAATATCACTAATGCAGCAAGGGGAAGGCAATTCAATAGAGTTGGCTTTATGAATATTATGTTCAAAAATTATTCCATCGAATTCCATAGTTAAAGTTCCACTATCTACATCAATCTTTGTCATGGATGTTTTCATAAAAGGTCGCCCTAACATAACAGGAGCAACCTGTTCATCATAGTCCATATCCATAACAAAGAAATCAGCAGGGAAAATCAAAGGACCTATCCTCACAAGAACATCCTCCATAATACCCTTAGGGGGCACACAAGAACCATAAGCAAGTTGTATAACAATGTTTGAATCATGTAAGGGTCCTATTCCTAAATCCTCAATCAAAGAATAAGGCAACACATTAATAGAGGCACCCAAGTCTAACAAGGCTTTCTCAAATCGATGCTCACCTATAGTAATAGGAATAGTAAATGTACCTGGATCCTTGCACTTCTCAGGCATACGTCTCTGAAATACCGCCGATGCATGTTCACCTACAGGAACCTTCTTCTGAACCTTCTGCTTCTGTGTCCTCTTCACGGTGCACAGCTCCTTCAAGAACTTGGCATATCGAGGGACAACCTTGATAAGCTTGATCAGGGGAATGTTCACCTCACAGTCCCGAAATGTCTTGAACAGATCGCTATCGTCGACTACTCTCTTGGCCTTCAGCGCCTCAGGGAAATGTGCTGGTGGCTTCTCAGAACCCAAAGGAGGAAACACGGGGCGAACATAGTTATCAACACAGAACTCATCAGCGGGGCTGGATTATTGGGGGCCAGGTCGCGGTAAGCTCATCGCGGGGCGGTGGTCATCACCGCGAGGTGGTGGGGTCTCGGTGGGATTACTGGGATCAGCCGCCGAGTCGCGGTGAGGATCGCCGCGGGGCGGTGGCAACAACACTTCATTCCTGGCTCCTTCTTTAATTTCTGGCCGGGCCGCGGTAGGATCCACCGCGGGGCGGTGCGTGATTTCTGCCTTCTCGATTTCATTCTCCTCTTCAGCAATAGGAGCAACGATCAATTTCATACCACTTCTGAGAGTAATAGCACTTACATTCTCTCTTGGATTCACAGTAGTCTGAGAGGGTAGGGAGTTAGATGTCCTCTGGTCAATCTTGGTCACAACATTAGCTAGTTGACCAATCTGCCTCTCCATGTTCTTAATACTTGACTCAGTAGCCTGCACATGCGTGGTGAAATGCTGAGTTACAGTCTTTAGCATCTCTTCAGTAGAAGCACCAGAGCTTTGGCCTTGAGGCCTCTGTTGGTATGGGACTCTCTGCTGGTATTGTTGTTGCACCGGCTGTTGACCGCCTTGAGGGTCACTCCATCTGAAACCTAGGTGGTCTCGCCCTCTCTGATTGTAATTGGGTTGTCCACCGAACTGCAGCCTAGGGGGTCCGTAACCTCCTACAGCATTCACTTCAGCAGTACCCTCCTCTTGCAGCTGGGGACAGGTATCGGTATGGTGGAATTGATCAGAGCAAAGTCCATATGCTTTGACTTGTTGAGGAGTGTTTTGATTTGCCATTCTCTTCACCATCTCCTTCAACTCAGCTAGCTCAGTCAGCACTGGGCTAGGTCCTGCAGGGGTCACAGCATTGATCGCCTTCCTCTGGTATGTCTTTCCAAAGCTCCTGGTACTCTCACTCATCTCCTGGAATCTCTCCATGGCTGCATCCGGTGTCAGATTCAGAATGCTTCCACCGCAAGCAGCGTCAACCATCCTTCTCTCTTGGTCCAGCAGACCATTGTGTAAATAGAGGACAAGGTCCTGCTTGGCGTATCCGTGGAATGGGCAGCTAGAGCAAAGCCTCTTGTACCTCTCAAGATAATCATACAACGTCTCATCACTAGCCTGCTCAATATTGGCAATTGCCTTTTTCAAGGCATTCGCCTTCTTCGTTGGAAAGTACTTGTCCAGGAACGCCTTGTGTAGTTTATTCCAGGTATCTATGGTTCCTGGTGGCAAGTGATAGTACCAGTCGCTTGCAGAGTCTAGCAGGGAGAAACCAAAAGCTCTCATCTTGATTTGGTCTTTCGTCACGTTCCTGAGCTTCATAGTCATGCAGACATTGTGGAACTTGCCCAGGTGAGAGATCGGGTCTTCTCCACTCAAACCGTGGAACTTCGGGAGATAAGCAACAACTCCAGACTTCAGCTCAAAATTCACCCCTTCGCCAAGTGCAGGGATGATGACAGCCAAAGGCTGTGCTCCAATGTTCGGCTCAGTCAATTCTCTCAGAGTCTCAGCCATTTCAACAACATGGATGTTAATTGTCTCAGCCTCAACGGTCACAACTGTCTCAGCAGTCTCAACTATCTCAACCTCTTCTTCTTCTTCTTCTCTTTGATCGCGCAGGTTCACACGGAACGATCTGTCGACTTCTGGATCAAAAGCAGCTAGAGGGGAGTCAGTAATACGGGTGTTGACCATAAGATAGGTCTCCACCAAAAATCAATCACAAAAACACACAACAAAACAGAAAACTTCCCCGGCAACGGTGCCAAATTTGATGGGGCTAAATGTGCGCAATGCAAGTATCGTTGATTAGCCTTATCAAAGTAAAAAGTCCTAACAGACCTACTAAACAGATGTATAGTAAGCAAGCAAAGGTCAAACCCACAGGGAAGATCTGATGCAATATGAAATCGTGAATGACAAGTAACAAGCAAAGGGGGTTTAGTTATCAAGAAAGAACAAAGCAAGTAGAGCAAACAAGTTTGGTTGAGTAGAGAAAATATAATGGGGAAGGTAGTCCTACTAGAGCGAGATCCACAATACAGAGATATAATTTGATCACAGAAATCTATTAAATCCAAGTTCTTTTACTATCCTTATAGTTGTTCCCACCCTGATCTTAAGTACTATCGATTCTCACAGTTGTCGATAGACTTATTACTATGCCAATGATAAAGCACCACCGATTCTCACAGTTGTCGGTATACTTTACCACCAACAAAGCAATAGCAATACACACAAGGATTGTACGCTCGAGACCCCTATACGCTCACTCTCTCCTTACTACTTAACATGCAACTGATTCTCAGTCACGATTGTACGCTCGAGACCCCTATACGCTCAATCGTGTATGCCACTAGATATGCACTCAGAACCCCTATATGCAATCCTAGCAATTGATAAAAAGTATTCAACCTAGTTGATCAGGCTAAGAAGAACAACAAGAAATCAATATTCAATATAACCAAGAGAATCAAACCAACATTTATAAGGATAAGAACAAGGAATAGAAATCTCACAAACACATCAACTGTATTGCTTCAATCGTCTAGTAGAACAAAGGGAAGTTAGTTCTCCATTCAAACGAGAATGAAAACTAAGGGAAAATTAACGTCTGATGTAAAGCGAAGTTGTTCTGCCTCTTACCCTAGAAAGAGGGCTTAAATAGTCTTAAGAAAACTAGGTTAAACTAATGTAAACAATAAAGGAAATAGAATAATAAAATAACAAAGTCTGAACGAAATAAAAGGAAATAAATGTCTCTGGGCGCGCGACATTTAACACGGCCACCGCGGGGCGTCAGGCTCCCACCGCGGGGCTTCAAGCTTCTCTAGGAGTCACCGCCGGGTCGCGGTGAGGATCGCCGCGGGGCGGTGAACTCGCTCACTCTCTCCTTCAGCTTCTCTTCATTACTACCAACTATTGGTAGTCTTCTTCAGTTAAACTCCAGCAGATCCTCATCTTCATCATCTCCATCCAAGCTGTAAATCCCTGGATATCTTCACTTCTCTCCACAACTTCTGGGTTACAGACTTAGCCTCAAAACTAATCATAAACTCCTCCAAATCATGCTAATAACTGCTAGTAAAGGTGCATGAAATGACACCTATCACCGGACCTGGACGACTCGACCATACAACAAATTCTTGATTTTCTCAGATCCAATACTGATTGTTTTGCGTGGTCACATGAAGACATGGTCGGTATATCTCCAAACATTATTACTCATAAGTTGAACGTAGATCCATCTCACCCCCCTGTAAAGCAAAAGCGTAGGAAATTCGCCTCAGAGCGAAACAAGATCGTCGACGACGAAGTCAAGAGCTTGTTGGAAACAAGGAAAATCAGGGAAGTCAACTATCCTGAGTGGCTAGCCAACGTGGTCGTAGTCCAGAAGAAAAATGGAAAATGGAGAGTCTGCATCGACTTCACCGACCTCAACAAAGCCTGTCCTAAAGATTCATTCCCACTCCCTCACATCGACGCCATGGTCGACGCGACAGCGGGACACGAGATGTTAACCTTCATGGACGCCTTCAGTGGCTATAATCAGATCCTCATGGAACCAGAAGACCAAGAGAAAACGACATTCATCACAAGCCAAGGTATCTATTGTTACAAAGTAATGCCCTTCGGACTAAAAAATGCAGGGGCTACTTATCAATGATTGGTCAACAAGATGTTCAAAGACCAGATCGGGGACACGATGGAAGTCTACATAGACGACATGCTGGTCAAATAAAAAAAGAAGGAAGATCATATCGACCACCTTCGCGACAGCTTCGAGGTACTAAAAAGATATAACATGAAATTAAATCCTATGAAATGCTCTTTCGGGGTGTCGTCAGGAAAGTTCTTAGGGTACATGGTGACGCAAAGGGGAATAGAAGCCAACCCAGAACAGGTCAAGGCCCTCATCAACCTCCGATCCCCCCGATGCGTCAAGGACGTGCAAAAATTGACAGGTCGGATAGCAGCTCTGAACAGATTCATCTCGAAGTCATCCGACAAGTGCAAACCCTTTCACGACGCTCTCAAGAAGAACAAATCCTTTCAATGGACGGAAGAGCATGAAGCTGCATTTCAAGACCTAAAGAAATACCTCGCCAATCCCATGTTGCTAACCAAACCCAAGGACGACGAGCCACTATTGGTATATCTTGCAGTGTCGGAGTCCATCGTGAGTGCCGTACTGGTCAGAGAAGAGGACGGCAAACAATCGCCGATATACTATGTCAGTCGAACGTTACTGCCAACAGAAACAAGGTACTCGTCACTAGAAAAACGGGTACTATCACTGGTAATGGCGTCAAACAAACTCAAACTGTATTTCGAATCCCATACTATAATTGTCCGTACTAATCATCCCATGAGAGCAATCATGAGGAAACCTGAGTTCACAGGACGAATGGCCAAATGGGCCATACACCTCAGCGGCTATGACATCGAGTACGAGCCCAGAACAGCGATCAAGTCGCAAGCCATGGCTGACTTTGTGGCAGATTTTAGCCCGACCCTAGAGCAAGAAGCCACCAAGGAAGCGACACAGTTACTCGCAACGGAGGAAACAGGTAAATGGGAGCTCCACACAGATGGTGCGTCGAACGCCAGAGGATCAGGGCTAGGGATCGTGCTGAAATCGCCACAAGGGGACAAGATAGCACAGGCCGTAAGATGCGAATGGGACACGACTAACAACGAAGCTGAATATGAAGCACTTATATTTGGGCTCATCCTGGCCCGTGACCTAGGAGTCTAGGAAATTGAAGTCATTTGCGACTCCCTCTTGGTCGTAAACCAAATACAAGGGTTGTACAGTGCAAAGGACGTCAGGATGATAGCTTTCCTGGGAGTGGCCAAGAAGTTGATCGACCAGTTCCAAACGTTTGACATTAGACAGGTACCCAGAGATCTCATCTCTCAAGCTGACGCACTAGCCAATCTGGGGTCTGTCCTGGATCCAAAGGAATTTCCCAACATCCCATTGGCACACGTCATGACACCAGCTATCCCGGAAACACCCAAAGGGTCGGTCATACCATTAGAGGAACTTGTCACGATGGAGATAGGCGACCAATCAGAAGAAGACATCGTCAACGCTCATGACGACTGGACACTACCTTACGTCAAATGGCTAAGAGACGACATCCTACCCAGCGACAAAACATAAGCAAAAAGGTTGAAGGTACAAGCACTTTCTTTCGATATCATAAATAACATCTTGTACAAACGATCTGTCATAGGGCTACTCCTACGATGCCTCAAGACTCCAGAAGTCATACGTATCTTACAATCATTACACGAAGGAGAATGTGGAAACCACACCGGCGGACGAAGCCTCTCGGGAAAAGCCTTGCGAAATGGATACTACTGGCCCACGATGAATAGAGACGCAATAGAGTACACCAAGAAGTGCGACGCTTGTCAACGACACGTACCCGTTCCTCATCAACCTTCGGAACTCCTCCATCCGATCCTGGCGCTGTGGCCCTTCATGAGATGGGGAATGGACATCGTCGGGAAACTCCCACCTGCGTCGGGTCAACGAGTCTTCTTCCTTGCCATGACAGATTATTTCTCTAAATGGATCGAAGCCGAAGCCTACCGAGAGGTAAAATATCAACACGTTATTTCATTTATAAAACGCAATATCTTGTGCAGATTTGGCGTCCCATCAGAAATCGTATGTGACAATGGCTCCCAGTTCATCAGTCATAAGACTCGAGCCTTTTGCGACCAATGGAACATCAAATTGGTCACCTGCACCCCTCGGTATCCACAATCCAACGGACAAGCCGAGTCCAGCAACAAAATCATCATCAACAACCTCAAGAAATGCCTCACAGGGGCTAAAGGCAAATGGGTAGACGAACTCGCATTTATTCTCTGGTCCGACAGGACCACTCCAAAGAATGCGACCGGACAATCGCCGTTCTCACTCGTCTACGGATGCAAAGCAGTCATCCCCGCCGAGTTATTGGTTCCAACTGCTCGTTATAACCTTCAGACGAACAAGCAGAACGACGTTGAACTAGCACACAACTTGGACACATCAGATGAGGCTAGAGAAAGAGCCAGAATTAGAATGGTCAAATTCTAACAACGGGTCGCAAGAAGTTACAACAAGAACGTTCGAGCCAAAATCTTTAAAGTTGGAGATTGGGTCCTCAGAAAGATATTTCAGAACACCAAGAACCCGACCGATGGAAATCTCGCACCTCAGTGGGAAGGACCCTATCTAATCAAAGAAGTAGTCAGACAAGGAGCATACCAACTAGAAGACAAAGACGGACAACCAATCCCGAGAAGTTGGAACGCGACACACCTAAAGTTATACCACTTCTAAACTAGTAAGGTAAGGCACTAACGCCCTTTCACCTATCATGCATTACTTGTTGTCGCAAGCGTAACTCTATTTCTTGAAACTGGGCATTTACATCGAGTAAGGACATTCTCCTTGCAAACCTAAGTACATGACGACATCAACATACACACTGGATCCAGTCACAAATAAAAGCGCTTACACTACATTTACACGATCGATCGGAACACGGGAAGATGAACAACACAGGCACGTCGGCACACCGCCCGCCGTACACAATACATAAGGTTAAGACGCCTTATTACATTTACGCAATAGAAACATATTGCTTTTTCCTCCTCGACATAAAGTCATGACTAAACACAAACATATACATTTGCAGGCCTTCTTCTTCACATACATACGGCAAGCCCTACTCGACGGAGAACACGGGCGAACCCGACATACAAAACAAAGGCGTCAAACAACAAACTTCTCTAGAAAGTCTGACGAAGCATACGAACACACAAATGTACGATCCTTTGTAAAAACGATTGCATTAAATAAAAGTATAAACATTTTTTATAAATATACGACCCGCGATGGTAGACGGGTCGCCAAAACACATTGTTCGCCTACACACATGTAGGACTTCAAGTCATCCGCTAAAAACACTCTGTGACCCGCGATGGTGGACGGGTCGCCAAAACGGAGAATATCTTACCCACACAGGTGGGATCACAAGTCAGACTATGAGAAAAACAAATCAAGGATCGGGGTCAGCAACATTACCTTCAGCAGGTGCTGGGACGAGAGAAGGTTGAGGATCGATCGGCTCGGTGTCACTAGAGTGGGCCTCGTCCTCGCCAGCACTTTCATCCAAAAAGTCCTCTCCGACGCCGGCCAAGTGGAAAAGCTCTGAGCCCGGATTCCCTTCGGAAACAGGGTATCCATGGTCTCCTTCTCCGCCTTCAAATCCCAGGTCCCCTGCTTGCCCTCTTCGAACTCCTCCATCATTTTGACACGCGATTTCAGCGCGTAAAAAGCGCCTACGTCGCCTGTAATCCGACCAGCCTCGATCCGAGCCTGCTTCACCTTCTCTTCGACACCCGATTGGCTCTCGCTAAGCTCTCTCCGACACACGTCCAAGTCATCTTGGCAATTCCTCAGCTCCCTGACAAAGCGGCGCTCAATCTCGAGATTGACACTTATTGAGGCGAACACCGTTCGCTTCAACTAAGGGGGCTGCAACAAGTAGGGACACTTTTTGAGGCGGGCATTTTACGCATCTAAAAGGACCTTATTGAGGCGGGCCTCCGAAGCCCGCCTCAACAAGTCCCTCACTTTGGCGCCAAAATGAGGGACTTGTTGAGGCGGGCTTCGGAGGCCCGCCTCAATAAGTAAACACTTGTTGAGGCGGGCCTCTATAGGCCCGCCTCAACAAGTCAGCGCTATATACTTATAGAGGCGGGCGTATACAAGCCCGCCACATTGCAAAGTCAGTCGTACCATCAAATGGTGTAATTTTCATCATGTTTTCTGTCATCACCTACCAAACACACAAGTCAGTAAATGAAGCTAGAAAATTGATAACCACAGATTAGGACACAAAAGTCCAAGAATCACACACACAGAAATCAGTTCTCAAGAACACAATATCAAACATAGACTTCTTTACGAACTCTATCTATTTAGATTGACTTCAATAATTAATTGCAACCACTACATCAGGAGAATAAATGAAGAAAGATTACCTCACAAATGTATCCATTTATTGGACCATTCACAGAACAAGGGCTCCTCGGTTGATCTTTTGCCACAGAGCTCAATCCTCCGCTTCCATGATGACTAGGCAAACGAACGTGGTTGGTTCCATGCTGCAAAAAAGATAAATGAGATCAGCAAATTAAACATATTTGCAGCAGAGCTCAATCCTCCGTCTCAAGTTTGACATTTTTTTTTGTCACAACATGAGGATTTGAACATATTTGCAACAGTTGAGGCTATTAAGCTAGCTAGTCTTAGCCTCATTTTTGGTGCTTGGCAGAGATAAGCATACAGATCAAAGCATGAACCAATGCAGCAAGTATAACATGATTAACAAGTTCTACCTGAAACCATTAGACAGACATTTTAAAATCTAGTGTTCATAATAGTAAGAATGCATGTAGTGTTGCAATTCAAACCCCTCCAACGGCCACACTTGAAATATAAAATCGAAAGAGAATGAGAGAAGCAAAAGCAGCTGAATCGACACGTAGTATATTGTTTTCAAACTGAAATCACAACAAAGAATGAAATAATCTTCAGATCTGACACCAAGAAGGAGGAACCAAAACCAGAAAATGAAACGCACCAGAAACCCTAACTTATCTTCCACCTTCCTCACCAAGCGGCGCTCCGCACCTTCAGCACCGGCATCAGCGACAGCGTCCGAAGCCTGCAAGTGCCAGAGAACAGCCGCTAGCTTCCTCGCGGAGACCGCTCCTCCACCTCATCTCCCACCTATCCTCGCCTTCCGACTATCTACACATTCCACCGGCATATTCTCAGCTCCGACCACCACATTATTCAACGACTCCCTCTCATCCTCTTCCACCTCATGATACTTCCACCGGAGCAGCGGAGTAGCAGGACCTGTCCGTTTCCCTGTCGCTGATGATCTAGCGTCCTTCCTAGGGGTCTTGGCAGAGACGACAGCAGTCCTCCGGCGACAGATTATGCGGTGAGTAGACTTCTTGGGATGATCTGGCCGCAAAGAAGGTGGAGTGTGCGCCGATTGTGGATTGTCGTGGTGTGGTTTGGAGGATTGGGGAGCAAAACACCCTAAAGAAATCCGAAGCACACAATAACAAGGAAGCACAAGAACAAGGATCGAAAGAAAACACCCCTGTGAAGCACCACAGAAATCGTTTCTGCACTCCAACAGACCGCGCCACCGCAAGGGACACCGACGAACACGGCTCCGATGAACACCACCGAGTCGCCACCGAACATGGAATCGTCACCGCCCTTCGTCTTCCCGAGCTTCTCTTTCCGATCGACTCCCTTCGAGCACTCTCCCAGCCCAGCCTTCTCCTTTCTCTTTCTCTGAAAACGACACAAACCTTAGAGCAGAAAATGAAGGCATAGCTGTTTTTTTTTTAATTAGGGTTGAGCTTATAGAGGCGGGCCTATCACGCCCGCCTCTATAAGTATTACGACTCGGCCGAGTAATGGTCCAATAGAGGCGGGCCTTACATGCCCGCCTCTATTGGACATACTTGTTGAGGCGGGCTTTAAGAGGCGCACCTCAATTAGTTAGCATTAGAGGCGGGCCTTACCGTGGCCCGCCTCTAATACTTTAGCGGGAAATGTTTTTTCGGATACTTGTTGAGGCGTATATTAATTTGCCCGCCTAAAAAGATGTTTTTGAGGCGTATAAATTAATTATCCGCCTCAAAAACCAAAAAAAAGTGATTGCCTAAGTCGTTGTTGAGGCGTTTTGAACTATGTACGCCTCTAAAAGGGAGCCTCAAAAAGTGTTTTTTCCACTAGTGCTCCCTGCAACGACTCTCAGCCCCCTCCAACTTGGTCTTCAAAGACGCGAGGTCGGACTCTGACCTAGTAGCCCTATCCTCGGCCTTAGTGACCATTACTTTGACACAAAAATACGCCCCCAAGAGGTACTGAAAAGTCTAAAAAAAAAGAAAAAAGAAAAGAAAACAGAGCTAGTCAAAGTTTCATCCACACTGCGAAACAAGAAAAAGACACGACAAGGCGACTTACCCTCCACGCGGAGCATCCCGCTTCACCAATGCAGTCCAGGGGAGAGACGTCGTCGAACTCAGACTTCAAAGTCGGGTCCTGGGCATGGAAGAGGTCGGCAATCGATTGACCAACCGCATCGATCTTCTCGACTCCTCGAGCGGCTGTCCCCTTATTCTTTGAAGTCTCCACCGCCTTCACGTCGTCAGAAGAGGCACCCGCCTTTCTTTTTGACCCGACCTTGGCCGGGAGCGATGATTCCGCTGGCGTCGATTTACTCGACAAAACTTTGGCCGCCGCCCTCTTCTGCTCTATCAAGCCCTTCCCGGACACTCCTTTCAGACGAGCACTCGACCGACCGGCCGAAGACGCTGACACGATAGACAATACATTAAGTCACAAACATACGACGAAATAAAAAACACATATACACAAGAAATTGAAACTCACACTTGACACGAGACGACAAGACAGTTGACATGACGTCTTGGGTAGTAGGGGAGATCGATAACAAGTTGACGTTTGCGAACTTCCGCTCCGACGCAGGGATGCTGAGGATGATCTTCGACAGGCCCTCCGACTGAGCGTCAACTTCTAGCTCTTTCGCCTCAGGAACTACAAAAAAGAGAAGTTAAAACAAGGGGTTAAGACACATAAAAAACAGGCAAAGAGAGATCGAACACATACTCTCGACTCGCCACTCCGACAACAAGAATGAACAGTCACCCCCCTTCTCCAGAGACGAACGCTCGACAAAGAAAAACTTCGACCCCCATCCACGGTCGTTTACGTCCAGATTGAACACCAGAGGCTTCCGACCCGGTCGGATACGTAGCTGAACACGGGAAGAACTCTTTGACCCTAGCGAATAGTTGTACCACAAGGCGGCAAAATTAAAACCAGCCCCAGATTGGACATTCAACAGGTCCAGAGCCCTGAGGATTCGCCACGCTTGTGGCATAACTTGACACGGCGCAAGCGCCAGAGTCGCCAAGAAGTCCCTGACAAGAGGAGAGAAAGGAAATTTGTGCCCGATCCTAAACGGGTACGCATAGAAGCAAACCCATCCTTATTAGCGAGCGTCGGCCCTATCGTCCGGATGCGGCAGCCTCGCGACCGTCCCGGGAGGAAAGCCTCCGACTTGGAGGATCTGCTCCAACTCTACCTGCGACAACGTGCTCGTCAGAGCGTCTGCCTCCTTCAAAATGAAAAGGGGGAGGGGGGGACCTCATTCTTGCTCGAGTTCGAGCGAGTCGCAGACGACCCAGAAGCCTCACTAGAGACCATTTCCAAAACAGAGAGAGGAGGAAATCAAAGAGCAATCTCTGAAAAACCTGAGAAGACCTACCAGATGAAGAAACGAAGGAAGGAGATAAAGTCAAATCGGCAAAAGGCTGGTTCAAATTTATGGAGGGAGACGGCAGGCTACAGAAACGTCCAATCATGCCACGCGATTTCCGCCACATAGCCCTTGTTTGACGCGCCAAAATCGGAAGGTGGAGATCGTGTGAAGAGAAGTTGTTTGGACTCCACCCTATAGTAGCCTTGAGCCCAAAACAACTTGGGGCTATTGTTGGGCCCATCATTCTCCAAGAGGATCAGACGAGCGAGCTGGGCCCAGAACCAAACAAAATCGGAGCCCAAGGGAAACCAGAAAGAAGCGTCGAACACCCTACAGACGAGTAGCACCCGACCAGCTCCGGAGATCTCGCCCAAGCATTATATGCTCGATCAATGGCAACGGCCATAACATTAAACACAGACATAAAGATGGTAATCAAGAGCATATCCCAAAAATCTCGCCCAGATTGAATGAGAGATATGGTAAGAAAAGAGTAACGACGACAAGGAACGATTACCATATATAGAACACGATGAAGCAAAGAACGACACACGATTATAACACAAATCCGCTGACTTGCTCTGAGAAGAACAAAAGGATACACCCATTCCAGCTTATTCTCCTCAGAACCTCGCTCAATCTCCACCGGTCGAGCGTCAGGGTCACCGGTCGAATCCAATCCGATCTTTTGTCCTTCAAGGATAAGTTGTACTTTGATCCGACTCAATCGTCAATATATCAATAAAATTACTTTTCTATTTCATATTCATACTTTATTGGTTGATCGTCTATTTGGTTTGGTTTGATTTCTATTATCCGATCGACTAGTTACCCCGTCTAAGGCGATTTAGGCCGTCCAATTTTTTCGCCCCAAAACAGATACCATGTAGAAACTTAGGCTCCCCCTAGTCGGAAAACATGTCTTTAAAAGAATTCATAAGGGATCTCTTTTCTGCAACGGAAAAAAATGGAGCAGATTTGACTCGACACAACCTAACGATCCCCTGTTAGCTTTTGTTTTGGTTTAGCGGGGATTGACGGTTCGATCACACAACCAACAGATGATGATTCTACAAATGAAGACTGGTGGAGTGTCAATTCGATGTTAGTCGCCTGGATTATGCAATCGATGTACTCATCTCTTCGGTCGACGATTACTTACACCGACACAGCAAAGGATCTCTGGGATGATTTGAAATAGAGGTTCTTCATCGGTAATGCCCCTCGTGTTCACCAATTGCGGACTGAAATTGCGCGATGTGAGCAAGGTGGGATGAGTGTTTCTGCGTATTTTGGTCGCCTCAAAATGCTTTGGGACAACTAAATACTTACACCAAAGCCCGATGATGTTCTTGCAGTGGGTGTAAGTGCAAGTGGGTTTCTGAACTTGATGACGAACGTGAGGAGGACCGCCTTCATCAGTTTCTTATGGGTTTAAATGGCGCATTATACGAGACTCTCCATTCTAGCATAATTGCCCAGGACCCTCTTCCAAAACTGAATTGAGCATATGCGTTGGTGGTCCAAGAAGAACGCCATCATACTTTGACAAAGGAGAAAAAAACACGTACTGAAGTTGCTGTCTTCGCTACCCGTGGTTCTTCCGGATCAAACTCAGGAAGTAAGAAATCTAAAACGACAGGACAACGTGTTGTTTGTTCTCATTATGGAAAGAATGGCCATGAAATTTCTTCTTGCTATCGCTTAATTGGCTTTCCCGAAGGCTGGAGAACCGATCGAGGCAACAACCGGGGAGAATCAGGTCGTGGTGACTTCAGCTGTAGCGAACAAGGCCGTGGGCGTGGTAGGTCAAATTTCTCACCAACTAGTCGTCGTCGTGGCAACACTGGTGTTGCTAATGCTACTCAGACAGCCCCTGGACAATCATCTAAGACATCTCTCGACTCTCAAGATCAAGAGGCTTTATCTCCAACACTTAACAATGATCAGTGGAATGCTTTTTATTAGATGTTTCAGAATTTTAAAGATGCATCTTCTAATTCCAGTTCAGAGAAATTGATGGGTAAGAAAATAGTTCAGTGGATTCTTGATACATGAGCTTCCTATCACATGACAGGTGATCGAGATTTGTTGGTCAATATTCAAGAAGTGCCTCCATCTTCGATGATATTACCTGATGGAATAAATACCACCGCCCATCAAGCCGGAACAGTTCATTTGAGCGACTCTTTACATGTTTCTAATGTTTTATATGTTCCTAAATTACAATGCAACCTGATTTCCTTTGCTCAACTAAATAGAGATTTGGGTTGTCCTATAACTCTCACTGACAGATTGGTGGTTATCCAGGACGAGCTACGAGGACAGTGATTGGCGCGGTGTTTATTGGCTAATTTTGGCGGTTTCTTCACAACAATGCAATGCAGCCGTGTCATCTTCAGCTCGTCTTTGGCATCAGCGGATGGGTCATCCCTCGTATCGTGTTCTTCAAACTATGCATGGAATTGTTGATTTTGACTCCACATTAATTTATGAATCATGTTTAGTTTGTTACAAGTCCAAACAGACTCGACATTCATTTTCTTCTAGTTCTAATAAAGCCAGTGTCGTTTTTTAATTGCTTCATTGTGATATGTGGGGTCCTTATAGCCTTGTTTCCTCATGTGGTACGAGCTATTTTTTGACAATCGTAGATTATTACTCCCAATCGTAGATTTTTTGACAATCGAAAACTAAGGTGCCCCGTCTGCTTCAAAATTTTTGTGCTTTTGTTCAAACTCAGTTCTCTGCCCAGGTCAAGAAGGTTCGCAGCGACAATGGCACTGAATTCAAGCCCTTGTTACCTTATTTTTCATCGGTTGGAAGTATTTTTGAGACTTCTTGTGTAGGGACACCACAACAGAATGGGCGTGTGGAACGAAACCACCGTCACATACTCAATGTTGCTCGTGCTCTTAGTTTTTCAAGCCTCTCTTCCCATCGAATTTTGGGGTGAGTGCGTTTTAGCAGCTATGTACTTAATCAACCGCACACCCTCGCCTCTACTTGATCATAATATGCCATATGAGTTGCTGTTTGGTCGACCTCCTGTGTATGATCATATCAGAAATTTGGTTGTTTGTGTTATGCGTCGCTTGTTCCTCGCAATCGAGACAAGTTCAGTATGCGTAGTCCCCAATGTATTTTTGTAGGGTATCCGTTTGGGAAGAAAGCTTGGCGCTTGTATGACCTTGAGAAGGCTGAATTTTTCTACTATCGTGATGTTGTGTTTTATGAGGACCAATTTCCTTATGGTGTTGCCTTGGGCCCTTCATCACCATCTCAAAGTCACTCCATGCATCCTACTGCATATGATTTAGTTGAATCTGATTTCTCTCCTCTTCAAGACACTACAATTGGGACTAATTCTGTTGATAGGGGGTCTGAGTTCAGTTACTGATTCAGCTGAGACCGAACCAGCTGACTCTCCTGCTGAAGTGTTGACTACTTATTCACCATCTTCGGCACCAGCGTCGGAACTGCCTGATGCAGTACTTCGTCGTAGTGAATGGCCTCGTCAATAAACTATTCATCTTTGTGATTATGTTTGTCACTCTACACTTCGTCCTTACCCTCTCGCCTCTCAACCCGCACCATCACTCTCCTCAGGTATTCTATATTCCATTGCTGATTTTGTCACTTATAAGAATTTTTTTGCGTCCCATTGTCAGTTTCTTGCAGCGGTTCAGGCTGAGATCAAACCCACTCATTTTTCAGAAGCTATTCGGCACCAGAAATGGAGAGATGCAATGGCTCGTGAGCTTTCAACCCTTGAAACGAATGGTACATGGACACTTGTTGATTTACCTCCAAGGAAGAAATCCATTGGTTGCAAGTGGGTCTATCGGATCAAGTATAACTCAGATGGCTCGGTTGAGAGATATAAAGCTCATCTTGTTGTCCTTGGAAACAATCAAGTTGAAGGCGTTGACTTCATCAGATGGACGTGCATAACACATTTCTTCACGGTGACTTACATGAGGAAGTCTATATGCGTCCGCCTCCTGGATTCTCTGCTGCTTAAGGGAAGATTTGCAAACTTCAAAAATCATTGTAC
>WOAB01000096.1:0-68294 GCA_027886185.1 Rheum nobile | reverse complement strand
TCAAACAACTCAAAATTTTGATTTAATACATTGCGATATTAGGGTCCTTATCATACTCCTTGTGGTGCCTCTTACTTTCTTACAGTTGTGGATGATTGCTCTCGTACCGCTTGGGTTTTTCTAATGGTCAAAAAATATGAAGTTTGTAGACTTATTTGAAATTTATTCTCCTTTGTTGGAAATCAATTTCAAACCACTATCAAACATTTTCGAAGTGACAAATGTGTTAGATTTCCTATCCCTACGCTGCTTCTTCGATGAACATGGCATCTCATTTGAATCTTCTTGTGTAAGAACACCCCAACAAAATGGTCGAGTGGAATGCAAACATTGACACATCCTTAACGTCGCCCAAGCCCTACGGTTTCAAGCTTCCGTTACCTATTATCATTTGGGGTGAGTGTATCTTAACCGCTTGTCATTTGATTAATAGAACTCCAACCTCTCTACTCAACTGGAATCTCCCTTTGAAGTGTTATTCGGCCGACCTCCAAATTACTCAACTCTTCGGGTTTTCAGGTGTTTGTGCTTTACATCCATTATTCCTCGGGCCTCAAATAAGTTCAATCCAAAAAGTAGGAGGTGCATTTTTCTTGGTTATCCTCATGGAAAAAATGGTTGGATAGTGTGCAACTTTGAAACCAGGGACACCTTCATCTCGAGGGACATAGTCATCTATGAATAATCATTCCCATACAACAACACTCTTGCATCCGACTATCATGCAAACCTGACCCCGTTACAACAACCCACTCAAGCCTAATACTCACAACAACCCAATCCAGCCTATTATAACATGAAACCTTCTCAGCCTAATCCAACAATCCAATCTATTCCTAATCAGCTTAACCCCGACACCATACCAATTCCAATGCCCTTACAATCTCAGTTGTCTAGTAGCTCACGAACTGCAACCCCGACAACATTGCCTCCACCATCTCCACCATCATCCTCTACATACTCCACTCTCGATAGGGGGAGTTCGCCACCGACCGCAACAAATCTTCGCCGCTCCACAAGGCCAAAAAACCCATCAACTCTCTTCCGTGACTATGTATGTCATACAACATGCCAATTTGACCCTGTAATAACCCTCAATTTTAGTAGGGGTATTTGTAGGATCGTGATTGTTAGATTAATCAGGGAACTGAGAACGCAGTTTACAGTTCCCTTCGCAGCGGAAATAAACAATCAACTAGATGAGCAAGTTCCTTATAGTGGAAACCTTTGATTGCCAACTAGCAATCTAGGATAAAAACCACTACCTTTCTTTCGAAAGGATTTCAAGGTCTACTTCTTGATTTCTTATCTCTTTTGTTTACAGCTTATCCTAGGAACAAACACACAGTTTCTTTGCCTTACACACAGTTAGGCAATCCTAGATAACTTAACACAATCAATAATCAATCCAAGAAACAGACCTTAGCACTAAGGAACTATCTCACTTACAGTCATAGGAACTAGCACTCAGCTCTTCGATTCCTTGACTGGTTCCTCTTGATCTCAGTTTGCGTTGATGATCTTGTTTGAAGCTTCACACTTTGATGTTTGCTATTGAGTGTGATTCTATTGTGAATGCTTGAAGATAACCCTTGAGTTAGTCTTCCTTTTATAGAGGGTTCTTCGCAGCTTGATCTTCTCTTGGTTCCCTCAGATTGAGCTTGCCCTAGGATGTGTGGTTGTCCTTGATCCACGTTGTCTTTGACATATACAAACAACCTAGGCAGCTCAGAATTCTTCTAGGTTAGTCAACTACTTCAGCCAAGTCGTTCTCCAACTTCCTTCTTCCGAGGTTCGACACTCTGGGCACTTGGGAACTGTCTTCTGGACAGCGATAGGTTCCATGTCCTGTCACTTTCACCTTTCTCTGTCCGAGGTTATGTGTTCTAGGTGTCTTGTTGTTTTTCTCTGGACAATGGCAGACTTTTGGAAGCTTCGCACAAGTCGTTTTCGACTTTCTTTTGTTTGAGGTTGGTGTTCCCAGATTTCTCGGGAATCGCAACATCGCATGCTGTGTTTCTGGGGACATTTGGGTTCCTTCCTTTGTCTTGCTGCTTGGTTCTCTTGTCCTGTTTGGCTTCTATGCTTTCGGTATTTGTCCTGTGGTTCCTTAAAGCACATCTTTGAGATAAAACATTAGTATCAAAATATTTGTCATCTTCAAAAGTAGAGAAACTGAGGAAAGGAACTCTCAAGGGAACCGAAGTTCCAGAGTTCCGTTTCCTAACAGTATTCGTGGAATTTTCAAAACTTTCGTTTTGTAAGCAAAACGTGTTGGGCATTTTCTGTAAACTCTGTAAGATCCTTTTGAACGTGATAATATACGTTTAATAAGATTTTGGGTCTTAAAATATCTTATGAGTGCTAAAACCAAAGATTAAGCATGTCCGCGATCAAGGCCCGGGAGCCGATCAAGGCCGAGAGCCACGACCGCGGCTAAGCAGTCGCGAGCGCGGTTTGGCCTCTGGGCAAACCGCGATCGCGGTTCTGAAACCGCAATCGCGGGTACTGTTGCATCGTCTTCTTCCTCTGCTTCCAGAATGTCGACGTTTGGCTTTTCTTCCACGTGGTCCGAGCGGCGGGAGCTGGATCGCTTCCTCTCCTTGGCGTTGAGTTTAGGGCTCCATTTCCGATCCTATATATAGGGGTGTTGGCTGTCCTTTCCTTCACAAATCATCATTTCTTCTCTCGTTAAAGTTTCATTGTTCTATCGTCGGAGTAGTCGTCACCGGAAGCCGAGGTTGATGCCATTGTGAAGAGCCCGGAGTGGTGGAGGTGTGAAATTGCTCAGAAGCAAGGATCTGTGCCTCGACGTCGTCGGTATGGCATCGAAAGTTGGTCGTAGACCCAACTTTCGAGGCCCAAATAATCAAGGTCGTTTTTAAACTTGTGTGAAAAATTAACGTTCCCAAATGTCATACGTTTCCTATAAGACTCAATTCCGTTGGAGTCTTCTTTTCAGTGCATGTTTTTTTCTATCATTCCGTGAAAGTTCCGGGTTATGTATCGTTCCTTCGGTTATTATTCGAGGGACAATGATAGTAAATGGTTACGATCACTAGAACCATTCTGTTTTCACCCTTGCATAGTCTTTCATTAGACTAACCAACCGGATTTTATTCCTTGCATGGTTGGCTGGTGTCATCCGTCCTATACGGCACATCAGAGGTTGGTCCCCGACGATTGAAGTAACCAGTCGAAGAGAAGGCTTGCAGTTGAAGTTTGCGTTTTAAGAAGTAATTTTTCCAAGGCGTGTATGTTTAATTTTAAATAAATATAGTACATAGTCATGTAGTTAGGATTACTTTAAAAGAGTCTTCCGCTGTAATTTAAAAGTCTTCCGATGTAACTATACTTTGTTGTGAAACTGACCTTCTTATTTTACGCGAGGAATCTTAATAAAAGGTTGAGTTTATTCATTTAAAATGTCTTCCGCTGATTATTCTTTCGTTATTTAATATTTATGTATTTGTTTAAGCTTAATTGTTCCGATTAAAGCCTGGGGTGACTTTGGACATTAACGTCTGAGGTCACTGGCGTGTGGCACTACCGACGTAAGTCGGGGGTGTTACAATTATGGTATCAGAGCAATGGTTTTAAAATTCTTGGCCTATTGTTAGGTTTGAGAATTTTCGAAAATTAATTTTGAAACTATTTTCAAACTAGTTTCTTTTAAAAAGGAATTTCGTAAATCTAAATTGTTAGTATTAAAATTAAGGTTTTAAAATTTCTTAAGGTTTATGAAAGATAAAAGTAACGTTCTCCTAATATTGGTTGAATAAAATGAGGTTCAAAATGGTGTTAAAAGTAATGTTAAACTCCCTTGTGTTAAGCACTAATTTTCATAGTACTGTTATAAAATAATGCTATAAATGTATAAAATTAAGTTTGTGTTAGAAATTTAAAAGTATGGTTTGGATTTTGGTAAAAGTTTACGAAGAAACAATAATATCTTTATTTTAGGAAAATAACTATATAAATAATGATTGTACCAAGTTAAGTATATAGGATTTATATGTATAAAGTATACGGTTTAATAATAAGTAGTTTTTCAAACTTCTGCAAGCTTCGAGTTGTTACTTATTCCTTAGATCCATTCTTAGGGATATTGTCTCTTCTTAGGTTAATGTCATTTAAAGGTTGACACTTCTCCTAATGGATCCTTTCTCAAGTAAAGAGAAGAAGATCGTTTTTAAGGTTAATGGTGGAGGGTCAGTCAAACTAGTATAAAGTTATTGGTTTGGACCCTTATAATTCGTATCATAACGTAAGTGATTAAGTATCATATACAAGTTGGAAGATTTTAATTTGACGTTATGGTTCATCAACAGATGGTGAACACCCGATCCACCAACCAAGCAGCTAATGGAGGTCCTAACAATGGTTCCCGAGTTCAGCTGAGGAGTGCTACTCAGCAAGGGGATGACGCGGGATCTGGCTCGTGTAATAATGACCCGACCCTGCGGCAAGATGTTCATCAGGGACAAGTGGACCCTCAAGCTGCGAGGGAAGTTCCACCTCATGCCCCGATCGTGTTGGATGCGATGGTCATTGGGCAAATAGTGAGGCAGGTGGTCGAGGTACTAAAGGCCCAGGGGATACCGCGAGCTCGAGCGGCTCCCAACCCTCAAGTTGCAACTAATGTGGTGGGACGGGAAGGTCCTGCACATCCAGTGGCTCCCGAGAGAAATGACGGGAATTACAACCGAGCATTGACGACGATCAATTCGATGCGCCCGGATAGCTACGATGGGACCGGGGAACCAATCAAGGTTGCCTATTGGTTTTCCCATATGGAGCGACTCTTTCGGAATGTGGTCTGCACCGAGGCTGAACAAGTGCACATTGCTTCGTTACATCTGAAAGACGAAGCAAGTGAGTGGTGGGAAGGAACTGGTTTGGACGACCACCCAAATCTGAGCTGGGCAATGTTCAAATCCAAGCTCACTGATCGGTTCTTCTCTCGTGCTATGAGGGAAGAGAAATTGAAGGAGTTCCTATACCCAGAGACTGAAGGACTAAAAGTGTCTGAGCTGGCGGCAAAGTTTAATCACTTGATGTATTACGCTGGTTCTGAAGTGCATACTGAAGAACAAAAGATCTGGTACTTCCATGGATGGATGAATCCAGAAATCAAACCTCTGATGGTGCGTCACAGTTGCTCTACCTTGGAGCAGTATGGCGAAAGGTGGGCCATAAAACCGGAAGTTTAATGCATTTAAGCGGCCGGCATCGCCCACCAAGTTTGATAAGTCTGGTCATGATAAGACCGAGATGACTCAGTCTGACTCCGCCAATGGTTCAGGTTAGAGTAGCGGTGTGATTCAATGCCACAACTGTGGTAAGGTTGGGCACACATGTTTTAGTTGCCAAAAGGAGAAGCGGGTATGTTATAATTGTGGAAAGGAGAGCCACATGAAAACATACTGTAGGAAGATGGGTCTAGGGCCAACACCATTATACCAGGCCTCAAATATTGGCAGTAGGCAGAACCCAAAGCCGAAGGTGTCCGCTCCTGAGCAATCTGTTGCTCGTAATAAAGGCAAGACGCCTATGGAATCTTCGGGTCAAAGGCAGCGACTCTTTTTGATACGTCACCCCGACGGAAAGGAAACCCTATACGAGTAGTGGTATTTTTGTAAAGCTTTTTAAGAATAAGGAGCGATGACTTGTGTCGATAGCCTCCATAGTTTAGTAATCTGTTTGTTCGACATTTTGTCAAATGTTTTAAGTGTGATGTTTCGAATAATAAAGAAGTGTTTCCTTATTCCAGAAATTACTAAATTCGTTACTATTGCAAGTTGTTCGTTCATACGAGAATCCTTGGGTGCCAAAAGTAGTACATGTCATGTGTTAATAAAGACTGTCTGTACTCATAAAGGATAGTGTGGGTTGGGACATGTGTGATTGTTCCCTACCTTGTTAGCGCTAGTTTCGAGGTCGAAACTACTCGTAAGAACCCCTCTATTTTCTTGGAATAATGTCAAGTTGGGCATTAACATTGTTTGTTCCCTTCGCTCGAATTCATGAGCATTGTCTCGAGAGGTTAATGTGTAAGGATTCTTGCTATAAGGATTTTGTGTGTGTAGTAATGCTCTATGGAGTTTGAGGTTGTTCCTCATGTGCATACTCTGAGCATTAGTTGGGGTAAAAATTGGTAGTGAGCTAATATAAAGCTCAAGGTACTTAAGTGTGAGTTGTATAATTATACATTTAAGTGAATAAATTCCATAAGGAGTTTTTTTTCTCTAGAATGATCGTACTCTAATACGATCTAGGATAAACTTTAAAATCTAAAGAGTTATGTTTATAAGGTTTATAAATGAGTGTGTCCATTATGGGACCAGTGTTAAAAGCTTTTGGAAAAGCTAAGTGTGCGAAATCATAAGTAGTATTTTGGAAGACCTATTTGGGATTTCATTATGAGGCTTTCTTAAGGAAATGATATAATGAGGAGTATTAAGACGATTATGTCTTGGGTAAATATTAAATTTCGATAAAGCAAAAGGTTGCTTGATTTGGGATAATAATTTGTATGAAGACGATCAAGTGTTTAAGGATTTATAGGTGAATAACAAACTCAGTCAGTAAAAGTTTGTTGTAACTTGTGTGATTTTAGGGTATGGATTTTAGAAAGTGTATGGATTTTATCAAATGAACTTGATGAAAAAGTGATCTATGTCTATTAAGGCGATCTTATGGCACGTGTTGGATAAATAAGGTGATTGATTATAATCATGTTAACGGATTATTAAAATCATGTTTGAGGAAAACATGAATAAGATGTTGTGTGGTTAATTGTAAAAAGATTAAGGAATCTTAAAGGTCTTATGTTAGAGTTTGATTAATGGAAATAATGTTTTGTGGTTAATTGTAAAAAGATTAAGGAATCTTAAAGGTCTTATGTGAGAACTTGATTAATGGAAAGATTTTGGGTTAAGAGATGGCATAAGGGCCAAATATTAATTAAGGTAAATAATGAAATGTGTGAGATGTATATATAAGGAGTAAGACGATATGACAATTGGGAGTACTAAGTTAGGTTATAAGGAGATAAGGTATGAACTTTGGGAGTCGATTATAAAGAGAGAAGTTAAAAGAAAAGGTGTGTTCTCAAGCTTAAGGTGTATTAAGATCGTGTGATGATTTTTGGAAACTAGGATTCTATGGTAATCATGACCTTGTGAGTATATTAAGAGTTGGCGCATGAGATAATATATGGAAACAGAACATATGAAGGATGTCATGGTTGAGGAAACATATCGATTTTCCTAGGATTAAATTTGAGTACGAAGTAATTGAGGATACTAAACTCAGGTAGAGAGGTTAATGTGGAAATCGATCCTTCTAACTTGGTAGTGTTAGTTTCGGGGTCGAAGTGTTAGTTTCGGGGTCGAAACTATTTTAAGGGCATAGTAATGTAATAACCCTCAATTTTAGTAGCGGTATTCGTGGAATTTTCAAAACTTTCATTTTGTAAACAAAACGTGTTGGGCATTTTCTGTAAACTTTGTAAGAACCTTTTGAACGTGATAATATACGTTTAATAAGATTTTGGGTCTTAAAATATCTTAGGAGTGCTAAAACCAAAGATTAAGCATGTCCGCGATCAAGGCCCGTGAGCCGATCAAGGCCGAGAGCCACGACCGCGGCTAAGCAGCCGCGGGCGCGGCATTTTCGCAGGCGCGGTTTGGCCTCTAGGCAAACCACAATCACGGTTCTGAAACCGCGATCGCGGGTACTGTTGCATCATCTTCTTCCTCTGCTTCCAGAATGTTGACGTAGACCTTTTCTTCCACGTGGTTCGAGCGGCGGGAGCTGGATCGCTTCCTCTCCTTGGCGTTGAGTTTAGGGCTCCATTTTCGAACCTATATATAGGGGTGTTGGCTGCCCTTTCCTTCACAAATCATCATCTCTTCCTCTCGTTAAAGTTTCGTTGTTCTATCATTGGAGTTGTCGTCGCCGAAAGCCGAGGTCGACGCCGTTGTGAAGGCCCGGAGGTGTGTAACTGCTCAGAAGCAAGGATCCGCGCCTCGACGTCGTTGGTATGGCCTCGAAATTTCGATTTAAGCTCGCGTCGGGATGGAGTCCCGCGACTCCATCCACCGCGGCCGAGCAGAGACCCGCGACCCTGGCTGGGCGCGAAACTGCGATCACGGTTATAAAACCGCGGGCGCGGTTTTGCCCAGCAAGGCCGCGATCACGGCTATGCCATCCGCGACCGCGACACTGGCTTATTTCCTTGGTTTTGCTTCGTCTTTTCGTACCGTATCTAACTTAGGGTTTTGTCTTAAAACTCATCATCATCATTGGAAACCGTGCTCAAGTACAAGTTTCCAGATCTCGGAACCCGATCTCTTCGTTCGTCTAGTCTAAGGCAAGTGGCAGTTCTCTCTTGCTATGTTATTCCATATTTTTCTTAATGGACAATTAATCTATTGTCTTAATTAAGTTGGGATAATAATCTTCTTAATTGTCGTTTGGGAACTTGTGTGTGTTAAATAATGTGATTAACTGGACCTTATTATTAGGTTGTATAATATGCTAGCTACGACCCTTATATATATATATATATATATATATATATTATTATAGGGTGCTAGTTATAATTGGTGTGGACTTGTTATGCATTGGTGTGGACATATAAATGCTAGTTTAGCACGAGTATTCGTTGGAACGCTATGTACCTTATGAGGTCTAGTCGTTTCTTTATAACTTTGTGTTAGGAAGATAAATGCCCTAACACTTTTTGGTCATGACCTATCCCTATCCGAATATAGGTGGTGGTGCACTTAGCTAGTGCCGAAATTTGGGATTCGTCCCATGTTCTATATCTCATTGCGAGATCTGTTGTGGAAATTAAAAGCTTTAACGTTAAAGGTTCGTTTTGGAATTAAGCAAGATAAGTGTTTTTACGCACATATTTAATATACCCTCGGGCGAGGAGTAAAACGTGGAAACCGCCCGGACTCTTGTGAGTAAGTCTTCTTTCCAATCTGGATTCGCACTGCGCGGTGAGGTTGGTCGTAGACCCAAATAATCAAGGTCGTTTTTAAACTTGTGTGAAAAATTAACGTTCCCAAACAATTGTCATATGTTTCCTATAAGACTCAATTCCGTTGGAGTCTTCTTTTCAGTGCATGTCTTTTTCCATCATTCCGTGAAAGTTCCGGGTTATGTATCGTTCCTTCGGTTATTATTCGAGGGACAATGATAGTAAACGGTTACGATCACTAGAACCATTCTGTTTTCACCCTTGTATAGTCTTTCATTAGACTAACCAATTAACCGGATTTTATTCCTTGCATGGTTGGCTAGTGTCATCCGTCCTATACGGCACATCAGAGGTTGGTCCCCGACGATTGAAGTAACCAGTCGAAGAGAAGGCTTACAGTTGAAGTTTGCGTTTTAAGAAATAATTTTTCCAAGGCGTGTATGTTTAATTTGAAATAAATGTAGTACATAGTCATCTAATTAGGATTACTTTAAAAGAGTCTTCCGCTGTAATTTAAAAGTCTTCCGATGTCACTATACTTTGTTGTAAAACTGTCCTTCTCATTTTACGAGAGGAATTTTAATAAAAGGTTGAGTTTAGACGTTAATGTCCAAAGTCACCCCAGGCTTTAATCGGAATAAGTAGCACTACCGATATAAGTCGGGGGTGTTACAGACCCCAACTCAGGTCTCATTCGTCATCGTCTTCAGATACGCCTTATCACCTAGCTAATTATGTCACTAACGCCGTCATTTCTATGTCCCATGCTTGTTTCTTGGCTGCGTAACCGAGGGACTTGAGCCAAAGAATTTATCAAAATCAGTTTGTCATCCTCAATGGCGGCAAGCCATTGGACTTGAGATCGACGCTCTTCATGGCGGTGGTACATGGGATCTCGTCAATCTTGCACTAGGAAAGAAGCCAATCGGATGCAAGTGGGTCTTCCATATCAAATATAATTATGACCGGAGTATTGAATGATACAAGCTCAGTTGGTTGTTTTGGGAAATCGACAAATTGAAGGAATCGACTACAACGAAACTTTTGCAACCATTGCCAAGTATTTCAACCAGAAACAAACTAACTCTAGCAGAAGAATATTACCAATGACCACTAGTTGATCAGGCTAGTATAATCAGTAAAACTCAAAGGGATAAAGCACAATAGAATCGATAACATTCAAAGGAATAAACTAAGAGTTATAATCTCACAACCAAATCAAACGAAGGCTTCAATCGTCTGACTAAGAAAAGGAAACTTAGTTCTTCATGGTCTTGCAAAAACTCCAAAAAACTCTAAAACGCCGTTCTGAAAATATGCTAGAATGAATGATAATCATAAAACCTAAAGAGACTTAGTACTTTAACCTAAGTAAATCTTCTAAAATAATAATATCTGAAATAACGAATTATAAAATAAGGAAAATAAAGTAAACAAGGAAATCCTCGTCGAAGAACTCCCGCGTCGGCTTGACTTGCAAAACTGCGACCGCGACATCCATGGCCGCGACCGCGGCTTACCCTTCACTGCTCTTCTTCGGATTCTGCAGGAACCGCGATTGCGGGTCCAAAACCGCGACCGCGGTTTTGCCTTCCTCAGCTTTTGACGGTTTCTTCCTATGATGCGGCTTGTGCATTCCTTAGCCCCTGATTGCGGCTTCCTCCTTAGCTCCTACACTTCACTAAAATTAGCTCTTTCACCACTTCTTCTCTACTACTCCATAATCCTAAATTGTCTCCTAAACCCATACAGATAGTACCTAATAACCTAGTAACAGCTCCTAGTTACGCATTACAAAGTAGAGTGATGAGGCTAAAGTCATAGTGCCTATCAAAGTAAACCTCAAAAACCTAACTAATGTAGTAGGGTAAATAAGGATCGATCCCACAGGGAGGTAAGCAATCTTCCTAAGTGCAAAGGTTGTATGCCAATAGTAACAAAATGGGGGTTTTGGTTTGTATCAAGTAACAAAGTAAATCAATCCAAAAGATGTAATCAATGGGTGAGAAGTAACTTAGTCAGACAAATATCCACACTTCAGTTTGATTGGTTGATCCTAGATTATCTCCAATTCCTACCAATGAATATTCATGTCCCAATCTTATGTATATAGTGTTGGAACCTTGACAGTTCCCTCTGGTTTTGACGATGATAAACACCATTGGGTTTTATGGTTTTGTGTTGTTCCTATGAATTTCAGGCTTCATGAAGAGATAAAGGAATAATGGAAAAACAGTGAAGAAGAGAAAATAGAGGAGCAAATGGAAAGTTGTGGAAACAAGGAACAGTGCCCGCGCAAACAATTGGGAAATCTGGAAAGCGCGTATACAAGGAAAGTTCTATTTATGGAAACGCCGCCGCGTCTGAGGAACAATGCGAGAACACAGAGATACGCCAGTTGCTCCCAGACATACTTAATTATACAAGGAAACAAGATTCCGTGGTTTACTTGGAAAAGAAGAAGAAGATATTGAGTCTTAGGAAAGTTTATACATGGAAACAGTATTTCAGGAACAATGCAGAACGCAGGAAATACCAGCTGTTCCCAGGTGAAGACAACTATATATGGAAACCATATTTGAAGATCTACTCGGAGAGAGAAGAGCAAAATAGCTTGTCTTAGGATAGTTTTTATATGGAAACTATGTGTTTATGAGCTGAATTGTTTAATTGGAAAGAAAATCTTTTACCGTTACCTTATATAGCGGGGTTGCTAACTATTTGGTAAGAGTTCTTTGCTACCACTATATATAGATGAGCATACCTTAGAGTAAGGTATCTCAGCTACCCCATTGAAGACTACAAGGAGCTTATTGCAAAGTTGAGATCGGAGATCCAAGGCAAGGTACGGGTATGTACTTGATTGCTTAGGATTTTCTTATGTTCTTGTGTTGTTACTAGTTGATTGCACTCAAAGTCTATAAGCCTAGGAACTGTGTGTGAGTAGGTGGAGATAAGACTTGTGAGATTGTACAACTTAGGGTTTTGTTGTGTTCTTGTGTCATTTAGAGTTGATTGCACTCAAAGTCTTGTAACCTAGGGTATAGGTGGAGAGAAGACTTGTGAGATTGTACAATTCTTAATAATACAAGTATACGTTTGGGAACTTTGTTGTTACTTTGAATTTTTATATATTCCGCTGCCCAGGGAACAGTCACACCGTTCCCTGTCTAACACACTACAATTCAACAATTGGTATCAGAGCAGGTTTTCTTTAGATTGTGTGTTCTTTTCAGATTCACATGTAACAATGTCTTCGACTCATGAAGTTGGGCTTGGGAACAACAAACCACCATTCCTGCCTATCGGTGGAAAGTTCCAACACTGGAAAGACCTCTTCACGGACTGGATGAAGAGTAATGACTACCAATACTGGAGAGTAATTGAGGTTGGTGAAGAAAAGGTTGCTGAAGACGTGATCAAAGGAATCAAACCTTGGAGCCCAGATGACTTCAGAATCATGGAGAAAAATTCTAAGGCTCGAATGTTTATCAACAATGCAATCAGCATTGAAGATGCATCCAAGCTACATTCTTGTTCCACTGCAAAGGATATGTGGGCAGCCTTGGAACAGATGTACATGGGAAGTTCGATCTTAGAGAGCTTGATCGTTTCCAAGCAAAGAAATACTTCTATAACTTCGCCATGGTTGATGGTGAGACTGTTTCCTCTTATCAATCCAGATTTGAGGAAATCACCACAAGGCTTGCTGCTCATGATGTAGATGAAAAGGAAATCCTTCCTAAAGAAAAAATATTCATCATTGTTGATGGACTTCCTCCAAGGCATAAGATGACTAAAGCTATCCTCAAGGAGAATCTCAACACTCTCAAACTCACACTTCATGAAGTCTTTGGAAAAATTAAAAAGTATGATGAAGAAGACAAATATGTTAAACCTAAAGGCATTGCCTTGATGGTTGAAAAAGTTGTCGAGATGATAGAAGACAACAAAGATGAAAACTTGGATGATATGGATCCAAAAACTGTCATTCTCACCAAGGCCATGCGTTCCCTCTATCGAAAGGGCATATCATTCAGGAATGATGGGAACAATGGTGAGAAACATGATATCAAAGATGTTACATGCTACAACTGCAAGGACAAGGGTCAATATGCCAATAAGTGCCCTAAAGGGAACAACTCAGACAACAATGGTGAAAATTCTAGGAACGACAAAAAGAAGGCCTTCATCGCTGTCTGGGGAGATGATTGTGCCAACTCTGACGATGACGAACTAGAGTTATGGGGGAACAACAGAATGTGTACAATGACTCTGAAGTCACCAAGTGAAGAACAAGATGTAGATCCTGAAACCTTCTTTGAATCTCTTGTTAATTTTGATAAAAAGTCTTTGATTTCTCTTATCAAGAGCATGTATAATGAGAATCTTAAAACCCAAAATGATTTGACTAATGCTGAGGATAAATGCATTGAATTGAAGGAATCTTTATCTAGAATTGCTAGTTCCTCTGTTGTTCCTTGTGTTAAAAGTAATGCTACTCACAGTGAACCTAGTTCCTTTAGCACTGTTAGGGAACTGTCTCAGATGAAAGCTCGGATTGATAAAATTCACTCTATCTTAGTTGAGCAAAAGCTTAAGGAAGAAAAAGTTACCTTTGTTGCGCCCAAGTATGGTCTGGGGTACAAAGGAGAAAAACAAGAAAGTAAGAAACATGAGTTAATCATACCTGAGCTTAGGGAGTTAAAAGATGGAGAACTTCAGAGTACTAAGGATAGGAACTCTTACCTAGAAGAGCGTGTGAAAACTTTGGAGAGTGGGTTGAGTGAAAATCAATCATGGTACAAAGGTCAACCTGCCCATAAGATGTACCTCATCCAATCCCAGGGTAATTTGCCTAGTACACCTGACCCAATTAGAGCCAAGCAACATAGAATGCATGTCCAAAGCCATAAGTACACCTTGGGGGACTATTATAAGATTTGTTGGCATTGTGGGAACAATGGCCATGTTGTGAGAAACGGTGCTAAGAAACAAAAGTTCACTGAAGAGCACACTCAACGCAGGAACAGTCAAAGTAACAATGTTAATTTGAATGATTTTGATGCATCTCCTGATATGTTCCATGCTAAGCCTAGAAAATATCACTTTGTCTCTAAGCGACCAGGTAAAGCCAAGCTTACCTGGGTCGCGAAACACCGACTCTCTAAATGCAGAATGAAGTGAGGGGGAACAATAGGTGGTTCATTGATAGAGCATGCTAATGCCATATGACGGGAACTAGAGATCACCTCACCTCACTTCAACGACAGTATAAGGGAACCGTTTCCCTTGGAGACAAGAGTTGCTGAGAAATAGTAGAAACAAGAGAAGTTGTGTTGATCTCAAACATCAGGGAACTGTGTCCCTTGGAGACAATTGATGCAGATTTGAATGGAAAAGATGTGGATGCTACAACGTATAGAGGAATGATTGGTTCATTACTTTATCTAACGGCAAGTAGGCCAAATATCATGTTTTGTGTGTGTCTTTGTGCTAGATTTCAGGCAAATCCTAAGGAGTCACACCTAATTGAAGTCAAACGGATCTTGCGATACTTGAAAGGGAACGATCTCCTATGTCTTTGGTATCCAAGGAACAGTGGGTTTGAGCTTGTGGGCTTCACTGATGCTGATTTTCCTGGTCGCCTCGTGGATCACAATAGTACATCAGAGACGGCATTGTTCCTTGGCCCATGTCTTGTTTCTTGGGCATCAAAGAAACGAAATTATGTTGCCTCTCAACCGCAGAAGCTGAGTACGTTGATGCTGCCGCTTGTTGTGCCCAGGTATTATGGCTCAAACAACAATTGAAGGATTTTGGTATGTCTCTTGGCACCGTTCCCATTATGTGTGATAATACTAGTGCTATCAACATTTCCAAAAATCCTGTTCATCACTCACATACTAAGCATATTGATATTCGTCACCATTTTCTTCGTGATCATGTTGAGAAAAATTTCATTAGAATGGATCATTGCAGGACAGAGGATCAAGTTGCATATATTTTCACCAAAGCACTGGATAGAAAACCCTTTGAGTATTTGAGAATGCTCCTTGGGATGATCTCTCTAAATTGAGGAACTCCACTTCCACTATTCCCTTAGTGATTGGCTAGATCGATCAATTATAAACTAGGGAACAACTTCTATGTGGCATGTTACTTGCAAATGACTTGTTTATTTATCTTGCTGTGTGCTTTGTGTTACACTATATCAAAAACTTGTTGCAACTTCTATTCTTGATCATATGTGCTTCATTTTTACATGATAACATCTTCTTTCAAGCCCAAAGCAACCGATTTGATTATCTGTACCCTCATTACAAGCCAAAATGATAATTGGTTGCACAGCCGTCCCTAGCTTGGATCTAGGTAAACGTTCCCTATGAACTTCTCTTTGTTTGCCTTATTTTACTGGGAATCATTATCTGGATCGTCATTGCTACCTACCTATTTTTGTTTGGATATATCTTTGATATTTTGTGTGAACCCTATAAAATATCCAAACCGGCCTTTCCATCCACTCAAGTGTCTCGGAATCCTCTAGATGGGACTTGGCCTGAGGGGGAACAGTGAACAGGAACGTCAGTGCTGAGGACAATCAAAGGAACGTTGAGAATTGCAGAAGAACGTTGCTTCGCTGAGAAGGAGAAGTTAAATGTTGATCTGATGGAACTACATAAAGGAACATCTACTTTGCTGCAAAAAAAGTTAAAATAAAGAAAGAAAGAAAGAAAGAAAGAAAGAAAGAAAGAAAGAAAGAAAGAAAGAAAGAAAGAAAAGAAAAGAAAAAGAAGTTCTACAGAGAAGAAGACGAGGTTCCCATCACTGAGCTTGACATGGTGAACATAAGCAAGATGAAGTATCAATGGGATGATAAGGGAACGTTGCCCCCTTCCGAAGTACTCAAACGTGAACCTGGTGAAGGAACTTCAAGGAACAGTTTTGTGCAAAGCCAGATTTTGGCTGAACTGCGTGAAATTAAGAACATCATGTCACTGCTTCTTGAACATTTTCTCAGTAAGGACAAGGAACGGAAGGAAGACTCTAAGTCTTGAGTGAACACCTCTCTTATCCAGCCCGTCTGACCCTCTTCTCTTGAATTTTCATATGTTATCTTGTTTAAGTGTTTGCATTGTGATCTTTTTGTGGTCGTTTGCCTGATTGTTCTTTGATTTGTGTAATCAATTCCCTGCATTATGAATGCACTTGTCTTTGCTGGTAACTGTTGCTTAGTCATGTTGTTCCACTGGTAAATTTTTGGTCTTTTGATGATGCCAAAAGGGGGAAGTATGGAAATTGTTTGCGATAACTCAGTTAAGAGAGGTAACAGTTAACTGTTCCTAATTCTGGACGGTGCCAGTGTTGAGGGGGAACGATGATGCAACTTGGAGGTATGAATTGCAATTATTCATTTGATATAAAATTTATGCTTATACATTTAAACTGAGATACATGTTGATTAATATTACCTTGCTTAATACTCTACTTTGATCGAACATTTTTTTTGAATGGGTTTGTCATCACCAAAAAGGGGGAAATTGTTGGAACCTTGACAGTTCCCTCTGGTTTTGATGATGATAAACACCATTGGGTTTTATGGTTTTGTGTTGTTCCTATGAATTTCAGGCTTCATGAAGAGATAAAGGAACAATGGAAAAACAGTGAAGAAGAGAAAACAGAGGAGCAAATGGAAAGCTATGGAAACAAGAAACAGTGCCCGCGCAAACAATTGGGAAATCTGGAAAGCGCGTATACAAGGAAAGTTCTATTTATGGAAACGCCGCCGCGTCTGAGGAACAATGCGAGAACACAGAGATATGCCAGCTGTTCCCAAACAGACTTAATTATACAAGGAAACAAGATTCCGTGGTTTACTTGGAAAAGAAGAAGAAGATATTGAGTCTTAGGAAAGTTTATACATGGAAACAGCATTTCAGGAACAATGCAGAACGTAGGAAGTGTCAGTTGTTCCCTGGTGAAGACAACTATATATGGAAACCATATTTGAAGATCTACTCGAAGAGAGAAGAGCAAAATAGCTTGTCTTAGGATAGTTTTTATATGGAAACTATGTGTTTATGAGCTGAATTGTTTAGTTGGAAAGAAAATCTTTCACCGTTACCTTATATAGCGGGGTTGCTAACTATTTGGTAAGAGATCTTTGCTACCACTATATATGGATGAGCATACCTTAGGGTAAGGTATCTCAGCTACCCCATTGAAGACTACAAGGAGCTTATTGCAAAGTTGAGATCGGAGATCCAAGGCAAGGTACGGGTATGTACTTGATACACAAGATAAGGGATTTCAACTAGAAATATCCAAACCCTAGCAATAGATAATTACTAATATCAACTAGATGATCAGACTAGTCAAAACAGCAAGAATCAATGGGATGAAGCACAAAGAGAAAAGATATAATCAAAAGAAAGGAAATAGAGTTATAATCTCATAACCAAATACAAACGAAGGCTTCAATCGTCGGACTAAGCAAAAGTTGTTTAGTTCTTCATAGTCTTCAAAGCATAAGAACTCTAAGGGAAAAACTGAAGGATAATGTGTTAACTTGAATAATGAAAAGGTTTCTACTAATGAAAGGTATAAACCAAGCTGTTGAATTCTTTAGGTTTTGATGGTAACAAATATTCAACTAATCTGGATACTAAGTGTTTCAGAAACAAAGACAGTTATCTCAGGGAACCATTGCAGTAAAGGATCGCAGAGGGAACAAAGCTCTGTTCATGTGCTTTGTTACCTCTCAAGGAACAACAGTGACGAACAAGATCAAATCTGTGAATGGAAGGAAGAAATCCAGCGTGCTGAATTATGGAAACAAATCAAGAAGCACACGCGGTAAAGGATGAAAGACTTCGGCTGCAAGGATTAAAGCCGATCGAGAAGATATGGAGAGAGAGAAGCCCGATTGTTTTATCTTAGGAAATCTTTCCTAAGATAAGATAATTGGAGAGAGGGGATAATATCTTATCCGGTTATATTAATTTAAGGAATCGTTTCTTTAATTAATATAGACGGTTGGGATATTATTTCTTCAATCAAATCATATCTTCTTGTTACCTTATTTGGAGAAATCTTATCTTGTTACGATTAGGGTTTAGACGAGTTGTATTTATAGGAGTGTGGGATTCATTTCTATGTACAAACTCGGGGCATCAAACGAAAAGAAAAGAAAAAGAGAGTGAAGTGTTTGTGAGTCTTTGAGGGTTGAGTTCGATTCATCGTTGTAGAAGAGGTTTCAAATCTAGGTGGGAAGTCTAGAGGTTGAAGTCCAGGATACAAGTATAATCGAACAAAAAATCAATAAGACAAGTAGACGCTTCAAAATCCTCTCAAGCGGAAGCTTGAAGGTAGTGGTTTTTCCTTGAGAAGCTAGTTTTGCCAATCAGGGTTTCCACTATATATCGTGAGTTCGTTCGTTATCTTTCTTGCTATTTTTAATCCGCTGCATCTTCTATGGGAACAAAGCTTTTGTTCCCTTAGACGTAACTCTAACGATCCAACAATTGGTATCAGAGCCTGGTGCTCTAGATTGTTTTCGTTTTAGACTTTGCAGGAAAGATGTCGTCAAGCAACGCTATTGGTGATTCATTCTGGAAGCCACCAGTCCTGAAGGGAGGTGAATATGACTGGTGGGTTGAGCAAATCGAATCCCATATTTGTTCCCTCGATGGACAGATATGGAGAATCATCGAGGTTGGCCCCATGGCTATCCCAAATGAAAAGGACGCTACAAAGCCTAAGCCAAAGATTGACTACACCGATGGAGACTGGAAGAAGCTGGAGAAGAATTGCAGAGCCAAGAAGATCCTTCACATGGCCCTTCTCCCCACGGATCTCAATAAAATCATCGGCTACAAAACCGCCAAGGAGATTTGGGAAGCTCTAAGACGTCTCCATCATGAAAATGAAGATGTCAAGAAAAACAGAATTCTTTCCTTGATGAAGGAGTACGATCAAATTTCTCAAGGAGAGGACGAGCACATTCAAGAGTTCTACTCCAGGTTCCAGGGGATTGTAGGTCAATTGGAGTTCCTTGATGAAGAGATGCCAGACTGGAAGCTTACTCATCACTTTATGCAAGGCCTCAACTCTCAGTGGGACGCAATTGCTCTCGCTCTGTACTCCCAAACTGACGTCAAGTCTCTCACCATGGAAGAGGTTGTTGCCAAGCTTGAAAGCAACGCATCTGTATACAACCACAAGATGAACAAAAGGGAGAAGAGAAGGCTCAAAGCATTGCCTTGAAGGTTGAACGTGTCTTTGACCTATCTCAAGTTGAAGACGAAGATGAGGACGGTGATGAAAATGTGACTCTCATCACTAGAGCTATGAAGAAAATATGGTCTCAAAATAAGGGCACACAGAGTTCCTCTGAAGGGAACAGAGACATAAAGGATGTCGTTTGTTACCACTGCCAACACAAGGGACATTTTGCCAATAACTGCTCCAAGAAAAAGGCTGGTCACCCTCAGGTTCGTGAAGGGAAGCAAGCAATGGTCGCAACATGGGATGATACTGACTCAGAGGATGAAGAATCTTCTCATTCAAGAGATGTATGCTTGATGGCCATAGAAGACCATGACAAATCAAAAGGCGGTATGCAGGGAACTGAGGTAAGTGAATCTGAACTCATCTCTAGCTTGAAAAGGAAGTCAAAAGAAAGCTTAGTTTCCTTCATTAAGAAGCTTGTTCATGAGAATAGTCTTTTCAGTGAACAGATTAAAGATAGGGATGAATCGATCTCAAGTTTGATCGAAGAAAACAAAGGATGGGCAGAAAAAGTGGTCAAACTTGAGAAAGGCTCATCCTCTTATCCAAGCCCGTGCATTGAGTGTCCTAAACTCACTGAGAAGATTATTTCTCTAGAGTCCTCTGTCTCCTCACTTGAGGCTGAGTCATTAATGCTAAAACTAGGAAATGCAAAACTTTCTAGTGATCTAACCAAACTTAGTGAGGAACAGAAGGACAAGACAAAAGGTATTGTCTTTGTTGCAGCCAAGAATGAAAAGAAGCCTGAAAAGAAGGAGGTACCTCGCTTTGGTATTGGCTATCAACCCAAGCTTCCTGTTGATGGAACCAAGTCAAAAGGCTCTAAAGTCAAAAGAAAAGAGCCAGTGCAAGAAAAGGGGGAGAGTTCCTCTAAAGGGAACAAAGGCAAAGACAGCTCAGAACCGACCGACGAGAGCAAGGCTTGGTACTATGGACAGAAGGCTCATAAAATCTGGTTGAAGCAATCCCAAAGCAGTAAGTCCAATAAAATTGATGTTCATTCTAGGATTGCTAACAAAACAATTTGGCCTGGCAAGAGTAAATATGTCGACCTAAAGTGCCACAGGTTCTATTGGTATTGCGGGCATTCTGGTCACTACAAACAAGAGTGCCTTCTGAAGCAACACAATGAGGAGATTGCTCGTACTACAAGAGAGCAAATGAATGTTGAACCTCCTAAGATTAGATATGTTTCTCCTGTGCCCAGAAAGCATAAGCTTGTCTGGGTTTGCAAGAACTAACTCTTTCTGTGCAGAATAAAGTGAGTAAAGTTCCCGGTATTTCATTCGTACAAGGGTCAGTTACTTGACAGGGAACGAAGCAAGTCTCACCTCACTCCTGCAGGAATGTTTGAGACTCAAAGGCCTGGTAACAAAGGTAGAGGAAATGGAGATGTGGATAAGGACTTAATGACTAAATTGTTCCTTGTTTGAATACTCAGGTACCATGTACATCTAGGAAAGACATCACCGTGTCGAGAAAGATTGGCATATAGGGAAACTTGTGGATCAAAGGATCAAACGCCAGTTTTCTCATTAGGACACCTGTTGGGGAACTCTATATTCAGTTCCATACGAAGCCGGGTTTGTTCCCCTAACTTCATGTCTATCTCTTATGTTCCCTCGATGATTGGCTAAATTACATGGTAAAGTGTGAAAGGTTAATCATCATGTCTTGGTCTGCATTTCTTCTCTTGATCATTAGTTGAACGACTTGCTTAGACTCATGCTAATACTTCACTTATGTGCAAAATCTCATGCATGTTTTTCTATGCTATCTTGTTAATACATGGTTCAGCTTTCTTTCAGCCCAAAAGAGTCAACTTGATGCATTGATCCCTCATTATAAGCCCAAATGATTGGTGACTCTACAGCTTACCCTAGCCATCATGCTTGATGCTTCCTATGAGCCTCTCTTATCATCCACATCTGGGAGCCTCTCATTCATGATTAAACATTATTAAAAATTCGCGTATATATTTATGTGTGATGTTCTTTGTACCCTCTCTGGTAACATTACCCCTCCATCACACTCCTCTACTTTTTCGGAAAGTCGAGAATACGAATTATCGCCTCTGTGGCTGGGATTTGACAGGTATGATGTGTAATGATGACTTGCAACTGCTTGAGAAGTGTTCGTGCATAAAAGGTGATGTGGTGGTTGCGTGATGGGTGTTGCGCTTGAGATTTTGTGGGCTTTGATGGATTTGGACAGAATCTTTTACAAGATTTATTTTTGGAAAATATTTTTTTGACTGTGATCTTTGGTAAAAGAAGGAAAGAAGAAGATTGGGATCATTATCCTTAATACTTGAAAAGATATGAAAAAGGATTCTTGTGTTTTCTCCCCTCCTATCTATGGCGTTCTCTGCAAAGTTGTCATGTTACTCCTGTGTGCTGTTTCAAAAAAAAAAAAAAACTGGAACACCACAGGGAACACAAAGAGGGGACAAATGAATCTTTCTTCTACCGGCGGTTGGATGCTAGTAAGCTACACAAGAAGCAGTTTATGTTGCAAAAAGGTGCTGGTTGGGTCTGAAGGGGACAGATCTGCGAAGGGCCGTGAAGAGTTTGTCTCGCGCAATATCGTTGATTGGCAGAACAACAAAGGCGACTTATGGAGGATGTGCATGCTTTAACGGCTACTCATACTCCGGATCCCTCTACAGGCACCAGTGGTACTTGATTCGTCGTTATCTGGCTAACCAATCCCTCTTTTGCTCCCTAGCACATTTATCCCTTACTGCTTGATTTTCCTTGTCTCTAGCTCATGTGTTTCCATTGACTGGCATGTTGATCATATGTGTTATCTTTGCTTATTTTGTAGTTGTCTTTACATGCAGTCTATGTTTGTGCGTTTCAATCTAATGCAAAAGGGGGTGTTGCTCATCTTGATGTGGTCGTTTTCTCTCTATCTCCTTACCTATGTTTTTGATGATGCCAAAATGGGGAAAATGACAGGTAGCTTTGGTTAAGGGGGAACAGAACATGGTTTCATATGTTGCTGAGTTGAGGGGGAACTAATACTGCCTTAGTGGGAATACTTTCTCTCCATAACTGTCTTTATCTCATGTGTATATGCTTTATTGTCAAGGATGTTTGTCACCATCAAAAAGGGGGAATTTGTTGAATTCCTTAGGTTTTGATGGTAACAAATATTCAACTAATCTGGGTACTAAGTGTTTCAGAAACAAAGACAGTTATCTCAGGGAACCATTGCAGCAAAGGATCGCAGAGGGAACAAAGCTCTGTTCATGTGCTTTGTTACCTCTCAAGGAACAAAAGTGACGAACAAGATCAAAGCTGTGAATGGAAGGAAGAAATCCAGCGTGCTGAATTATGGAAACAAATCAAGTAGCACACGCGGTAAAGGATGAAAGACTTCGGCTGCAAGGATTAAAGCCGATCGAGAAGATATGGAGAGAGAGAAGCCCGATTGTTTTATCTTAGGAAATCTTTCCTAAGATAAGGTAATTGGAGAGAGGGGATAATATCTTATCCGGTTATATTAATTTAAGGAATCTTTTCTTTAATTAATATAGACGGTTGGGATATTATTTCTTCAATCAAATCATATCTTCTTGTTACCTTATTTGGAGAAATCTTATCTTGTTACGATTAGGGTTTAGACGAGTTGTATTTATAGGAGTGTGGGATTCATTTCTATGTACGAACTCGGGGCATCAAACGAAAAGAAAAGAAAAAGAGAGTGAAGTGTTTGTGAGTCTTTGAGGGTTGAGTTCGATTCATCGTTGTAGAAGAGGTTTCAAATCTAGGTGGGAAGCCTAGAGGTTGAAGTCCAGGATACAAGTGTAATCGAACAAGAAATCAATAAGACAAGTAGACGCTTCAAAATCCTCTCAACCGGAAGCTTGAAGGTAGTGATTTTTCCTTGAGAAGCTAGTTTTGTCAATCAGGGTTTCCACTATACATCGTGAGTTCGTTCGTTATCTTTCTTGCTGTTTTTAATCCGCTGCATCTTCTGTGGGAACAAAGCTTGTGTTCCCTCAGACGTAACTCTAACGATCCAACACTAGCAAACCTTAATTTCCAATAGATAGGAATTAAAATCTTTCTAAAAGGAAATCAAAAGAAATAAAATAAAAGATAAAAGAAATAAAGTAAAATAAAGTTCGGACGAAACAAATTCTCGGCGCCCGCGTGTGAACAGTAGCCGCGACCGCGGAAAGAATTCCGCGCCCGCGGAAAAGTCTATGAGGCTCTCGCTGCTACTAGTGTAATTCCGCGCCTGCGGCACCTCCTTCCGCGCCCGCGGAAAAGCTTTTGCAACGTCTTCTTCTTCTCGCTTTCGGTCTTCTCTTGTGGCTTCGCCTTCATCTCCTTAAGTCTTCATTTAAGTACTCAAAACCACCATATCAACACTTTTTCTCCACAACTCCATTCTCCTACATTGTGTCCTAAACACACATAAATGGCACCCCAAATACTAGTAACAGCTCCTAGTTACGCATTACAAAGTAGAGCGGATCAAACTCCCCCATGCTTAAACCTTGCTCGTCCTCGAGTAAGCTAAAAGAAACTTAATCCTCCAATGAAATACCCAAGGTCTCAGGAAGCACAACAAAACTATCTCCACTAAGAACTGCACCTAATCAGGAATCTACCAGGCACCAACACATCAACACAACACACAAGCTTAAAGGAAAGCAGAGTACTTCCCCCAAGCTTAACCCGAACACCATAGAGTGAAAGTGATCATCTAATCCTAGCCTCCATCTAACTTCTTATAACTCCCAAAATGACCTACCCAAATTCTCCTTATATCACCTCTTCTTATGTCACCATGCCGGAAAAAATGAGAAATCCTAATAATCATTCTTCTTCTTTTCACTCATTTTGCCAAGGCGCCCTTCCGGGTTTTCACCAAGCCACTCATTTCAATTTTCAATAGATGGGCTCATAAAACTCACATCACTCTTGACCTCTTATTACCCCAGCCTAATACTGGTCCAAGCCACCTGCTTATTGCCCAAGCCGCCCTCTCGGGTTTTCGACTTAGCCCAGGATTTTATCTTTTGTCTTTTTTCATATTTTTGACTTTTTCAATTTATTTTTTTCTATTTAGACGACTAGCAAGTATAGATCACTCCCCCATGCTTAAATATTGCATTGTCCTCAATGTAATGAAAGACAAAAAGAGTAAGCTAAAAGAAACTTAATCCTCTAATGAAATACCCAAGGTCTCAGGAAGCACAACAAAACTATCTCCACTAAGAACTGCACCTAATCAAGAATCTACCAGGCACCAACACATCAACACAACACACAAGCTTAAAGGAAAGCAGAGTACTTTCCCCAAGCTTAACCCGAACACCATAGAGTGAAAGTGATCATCTAATCCTAACCTCCATCTAACTTCTTATAACTCCCAAAATGACCTACCCAAATTCTCCTTATATCACCTCTTCTTATGTCACCATGCCGGGAAAAATGAGAAATCCTAATAATCACTCTTCTTCTTTTCACTCATTTTGTCAAGGCGCCCTTCCGGGTTTTCACCAAGCCACTCATTTCATTTTTCAATAGATGGGCTCATAAAACTCACATCACTCTTGACCTCTTATTACCCCAGCCTAATATTGGTCCAAGCCACCTGCTTATTGCCTAAGCCGCCCTCTCGGGTTTTCGACTTAGCCCAGGATTTTATCTTTTGTCTTTTTTCATATTTTTGACTTTTTCAATTTATTTTTTTCTATTCAGACGACTAGCAAGTATAGATCACTCCCCCATGCTTAAATATTGCATTGTCCTCAATGTAATGAAAGACAAAAAGATGAAGCACAAGGAAAAGCGGAAAAGTACTCACACCGTCGCCGAGGTGGCTTGGATGTGGATGTTGGGGCTGGTGGTAAAACAGTGAAAACACATATCGCTGGTGTTGCGGCAGTCCTACTCAAACAAACTCCACGTGCAACCAAATAGATCCACTGTAAAGGAAGTGGCACATCAAAGAAAACGGGGTTGCACGGCCTTCAACGAACTCAGAATTGGAGCCCAAGTGTAATCGTGTAGCGGGCTCTGGTGTTCCTTCTTGTCAGCTGTCGAATGTCGGGCCATCATCGGTGCCAAATAAAAATGTCGGGCTAATGTCTCCTCCTTGGCAGCATGATGCGCACCGTCTCTCAAAGTAAAACTCGGACAACTGGGCCGCGATCGCGGTTTTAAGGCCACAGTCGCGGAAAATCTTCGGAATATTATTTTTTTTTCAATTTTTTTTTAATCAGATAGGGGACTTACAATGGCAAACCCGCGGTCGCGGAAAAGTTTCCGCGATTGCGGTAGCGTCTGGTGCGAGTTGAACACCGTCTTCGAATTTTGGCTTCGAGTCTCCTACCTGCGTTTTAGTCTAAACCAAAAACAACACAAATAAAAACTTGAAACGACAAGACATGAAAGGAATTACATACCTCGGGTTGCCTCCCGAGCAGTGCCTTGGTTATTGTCGCGACTCGACATAATGCCCTTAAGATCAGCTTGGGTTGTTCACATCAACCGAACACTTGGGGTTACAATCAGGAGGGTGTCTCTTTGCATCATCAATGTTGTGCTCAACCCTCACCCTATCAAACTCCATGGTGAGCGAACCACTACTCACATCAATCTTCGTATTTGCCGTTTTCCTAAACGGCCTACCCAGCATCACAGGGGTTGCATGCTTGTCTTGCCCCATATCCATCACAAAGAAATCAGCAGGGAAAATCAGCTTATCAACCTCTACCAGAACATCCTGCACGACTCCTTTGGGATACACATAGGACATATCTGCAAATTGGATCACCGTCCCTGTCCCATGCAATGGTCCAAGCCCCAAAGATTCATACAACGAGAGAGGCAGTACATTTATAGATGCACCCAAATCCAACATAGCTTTATCGAACGTGGTGCCACCTATCTTGCAAGGAATACTGAACATGCCTGGGTCACTGCACTTCTTGGGCATCCACTTTTGTAGCATAGCGGAAACATTCTCATTCACCTGGACTTCCTTTTTCGTTTTCTCTTTTGTCTTCCTCTTGATCTTACATAACTCCTTCAAAAATTTTGCATAACGAGGAATGCTCTTAACCAGCTTGATCAAAGGAATGTTTACCTCACAATTACTGAAGGTTTCAAAGATTTCCTTGTTGTTCTCCGACTTTCTAGTATCCTTCAGTGCCTCAGGGAAGGGTGATGCGACCCTGCATCGACCCAAGTCGGGCTCAGGCGAGCCCCACGCGTCCAAGACCTTGGAGACCACCTTGGTTCAAGACGAGGAAGAATGCTGCCTCCGACGTCGACTGGAGACCCGTTGCCCTCGCCCTTGAACTGACACCAGTGCAACGCGAAATCCGGAAGCTACGGCACGAGAGGGCCCACCTTCTAGCCGAGTTGGCCGCGTCACCCCCGCCCATCGAGCCGATGTCCGACGCATCCCTTACCACACCCACTGCCGTGCTTGTTGATCCGCCTTCACCGACTCCCTGGGAACCAGTCGTGGAGCCCATTGTCGCGCATGTGGGTCCGATCTTCAGCGAACCCATACCGGCGTTCGCTGCCGTGACGACACTGACTGCATACGCGCCGAATGAGGACCCGACTGCAGTGCCAACGAGTCCGACCGCGGCTGCATCCGTTGTCGCGCTAGCAGGTTCGACCCAGACTGCGGATCCCGTTGCCGCGCCTCCGAGTTCGACGACGCTTGCACCCGTGCCCATGAATGAAGGTTTGTGCTCCATCGAACCTACAGCCGTGCACATGGTTGCGATTGTCTGCCTTGGCGCGCCCGCCCCAGCCCTCGCGCCTGCTCCTGAACCCGAGAATTCCTTCATCAACATAGAGGTTCTGCGAGCCGGACACAAGCCCGACGTCGTCTTTCTGCAGCCCGACGAGCGTTTCTTCTCCTTGGCCCCACCCAGTTCGAAGCGAGGACGCTTTGATTCTAAGGGGAGGAGAGTGATGTGACCCTGCATCGACCCAAGCCGGGCTCAGGCGAGCCCCACGCGTCCAAGACCTTAGAGACCACCTTGGTTTAAGACGAGGAAGAACGCGATGACCGTGAGCTCAGAAGAGCCAAGTATGAAGACCGCGATGTTCATCAAGCGTCTTCATCCAAGTCCAAAGATCGCGTGCCTCAACGCATCTTCCTTCAAGAGACTCAACCACCTTCATCATTTCACGCGTTCTTTCGGAAGATTCTCGTATTCATTACTTTTAACGCATTCTTTTTAGACAATTTCTATATTTAGTATTTATAGCGTTTTAGATAGTTTCTATTTATAGCGTTTCTATTTTTAGGGCGCGTGCCTTTTTGCATGCTTGCATGGGCTAGCCCTTAAACTTTCAAGCACAAGAGAATCAATACAACACAGATAGGAAACGAACAAGAGTAGAAAACTCACAACCAATCAATTGCTGGCTTCAAAACGTGAAGTGCAACAATGGAAGTTTAGTTCTCCATAGGGTTTGAGAGAAAACGATGGAAGGGAAAAGAGTACGTGGTTTGATGATAAACATGCTTCTCTCTAACCTAAATATAAAGAAATAGTTCAGAAATAAAGAAAAGGAAAATAAAATATAAAATAAGATCTTGGACTAAAAGATAAGGAAAGAAAGATTTCGGATATAAAATCCGCGTAAAACTTCAGCTCAGCACCGCGGGTGCGGTGACATCCCACCGCGGGTGCGATGGGTCTTTAGTCGGCTCCAGCAGTCTTCTGCTAGCTCACCGCAGGTGTGGTGTTATTGGGCACGGGCGCGGTGGCGCCTCCAGCTTATGCGACACTTATGTAAAAACGCCATAACATTTGATTCCTCGCTCGGATTGCGCTCATATTTTTAGGACTTGCAGTAGACTTCAAGATCTAACTGCTCGAATTGGAATCACTCCATTTGGACATCTGATCAGTAAAGAGAACGAACCAATTGAATTCAGCACACTGTTTTTATACTCTTCATTACTTCAAACCTCTGTAAATTACATGATTTCTTCACTTCTAGTCTTCTCTTCCGGATTACAGAATTATCATCAAATCATATCCAAACATCACCTAAATCATGCTAATAACCACTAGATGCGCTATATAATATATCGCATATCAGGAAGCACAACAAAACTCTCCACTAAGAATCGCACCTACTCATGAATCTCCATAGCACCAACACAGAAATACAGCACACCAGCCGTAAGGAAAACAGAGTATTTCCCCCAAACTTAACCCGAACTCCAGATGTGAATAAAAATATATAATCCTAGCTCCAGTCTATCTTCTTATAACTCCCAAAGTGACCTACCTGAATCCTGTTTATGACTCCACCACTTATGTCGCCATGCAAGAATAAATGAATCCTAATAATCACTCCTCTTTTTTTCACTCATTTTGCCTAGGCGTCCTTTCGGGTTTTTACCTAGCCACTCATTTTATTTTTCACAGATGAGCTCACCAATCCTCACATCTCTCATCAGCCTCTTATTACCCCAGCCTAGTGTTGGTCCGGGCCCCTAAATTAATTTTTCCTAAGCCGCCCTTTCGGGTTTTCAGCTCAGGGAGGTTTATTCTCGTTTTTTGTTTTTTAATATATATATACAGACAGCAAGTATAAATCTCTCCCTCATGCTTAAATATTGCATTGTCCTCAATGTAATGAAAGACAAAAAATGAAACTCTGGGGTTAAAGAAAGATACCCACTAGCGATGCCGAGGTGGTCTGTGTCTCGGATGTCGTGGCAGGCGACGGTGGAAAATCATGGAAACAAGAGTCTCTGGTGCCATAGCGGGAGGCTCTATGTGGGATCGATCCTTACTTACCGACTACATTAGTTAGGTTTTTAAGGTTATTTGTTAGGTATACACGACTAAACGCCTATCATTCTTCTTCGTCGAATTCTCTTTCTCCTTGGAAATGCTCTTGGCTGCGTAACTGTGATAGTTACTTCTTCTCATATTTATAGCCTTCGAAACACTCAGCCGAATTTCCTTGGTGTCAACTAAGAAAATCAAATGAAATATTCCTAAACTATGTTTACACAATCTTTTCTAACTACCAAATCCGTAACAAACTTGTTCCTTGCAGCCCAAGACGTCTTTGAAGATTTCTTTCAAAGAATAGAATTCCTTCACAACTTCGCAGTGCGCGCGTCTCTCCGTTCCTTGATGTTGTTTCCTTGTTTTTCCCTTCTCTTCAATGTACATATCAGCTTCTCGGTTTGCTCGAACGCAATATTCCATTGTTGACTTCGTTGTTCCTTACATTCTTTGTTTTGCTTTCTTACACGGTTTTCATCGTTCTTTGTTTTATTCAATGTTCCTGAAACCCAGAGTCACAATACAAACCATTAAATATAATGGTGTTTATCATAATCTTTAAAATTAGTTACAAGTATAATCGATATTTAATATAATGTTGTCTAATCCTCTAGATTCATAACCAAATGTTAAACACACGAGAGATATATAATGGATATAATATTACCTGAAATGAATAGTATCTATTTTGTCTTATCTATGACTGATTTGGGCCCGCTGAAAGTGAGCCCTTTTTTCCTAAACTAATTACAATACTGCCATTTAATATGTTATCTCTCAACAGCTCCCACGTTACATTCCACGCGTCAATTAATAACCCTTACGTGTCAACTCTTCTCCTCTCTTCTTATTACACTGCTTGCGTCATCATTTCAAAACACTGGGGCACTTCTGCTCCAATCTCTCGGGCTCACACCGCTTCATCCCCTCTCACTAGACCGAGCTCTCCGCCGCCCGCCTGCGAGCTACTACGAGCAGCAACGCCGGTCTTCTTCTTCTTCCTTCAAATCCTCTTGCACTGTCTTCAACGCCGACTTCCGCTCCTACTACTCCACCCTCAACCCGATCTCTCCTCGAACCTTCTGCAAACATCACCTCCCCCCTCTTCCTCCTCCTCCATCCAGAACCTTCCCATCCAGCGATCAATCGCGCCGCCTCCACCCCTTCTAACCTTACAAAGGTTCGATTTTGTTTAATTTCTGTGGAAACTGGACTGAATCGATCGAATTTCGGAGATTGATTGCTTGTGAAAACTTCTGTTGGGAAATTCGAAGAACGAGAAGATAGGCGGTGATTGGATTGAGTTCGCGGTCCAGGTATTTGCCCTACCAGAGATCTTTTGTTCGGGAGAGTGTTACAGGTATTGTATAAGACTTTTCACCCAATTGATCTTCTCAGAGGGTTTATGTTCTAGGGTTTGTGTAAATAGTTTGTAGAAGTTGCTAATTTAATTAGTGGTTTATGTTCTACCTTTCCATGCTTTAATTAGGGTTTCTTCTTTGTGTTTATGTATATATGTATGATGCTTGCATCCTTCCGGTTTCTAATTTTGTTTATGCGTGATTAAGGAAATAACTTTTTCCCCCTAAAATCTGATTTAGGTTTAGATGGATTTTGATTTTGACCTTTTATCAGTTTTATGTATTCGAGCTTGGGCGAATTGCGTGCAAGTTTGATCTTTTGAGATATAGTGCTTTGCTTTCTGGTTATCGGAAGCAATTCGGAAGATTGAATTTGTGATTTCGAGTGCAGATTATGGCGAATTGGTGAATCACGTTTCAACCTAGCAAGCATGCTTTGTTGCAGCCTTGCAGATGGGTGCTTCAGAAAATGCAGGATTTGTTTCGATGTCAGATAAATTGTCACCACCATCCCCTTATCTTACCTTTTTTGCTGATCACATATGACAATATTTAGACTCCTCTTGAGCGTTTGGAGCTTGTTTTGAGGGAGGATATCCAGAAGGTAAAGGTTACATACGTATTTATATTAGTAGTCCCTTCCCAGTTTATTCTTCTTCTAATTCTTCCAACTTTTTATATGACATCTACACAGATCTGGGACTCCGTTTCCAAGCCTTGAGTGAATTTTTCAACGTAAGTAAATGTCACTTTTGTTACTATCTCACTCTGCGGAGTGATTCTTGCTAATAACATGAATAGAGTTTCAGGTTCAAGTCACTGCTTTGTCTAGCTATGAAGAGAAGGAAGAACAATTTAAAGAACAGGTATAATCTCAAGCACAGAACTGTATTTCTTTCCTTGTAATATTTGTCCAGCTATGAAGTTAGGCTGTAAAATTTTAACTTCATTTCTCTCGAACAAGTCCTTTGTCTTTAGACCAATGCAAGTGCTTATTTTAACTAAATGTTCAGGTTGCACAACTTAGGAAACAATTTTTCAATTCTATTGCTCCTGGTGGTCTTGCTGGTGATAGAAGAGGTGTTGTTCCTGCGTCTGGATTCTCTTATAGTGCACAGCAGATATGGGAAGTCATTAAAGAGAACAAAGATCTTGACCTTCCAGCGCACAAGGCTTAATCTCTTTTAAAATACCTAGCTTCTTTATATGTTCTTTTGACTATCGTTTCATGTCGTTATTTACTTTCTATGTTTAGCTTCTTGTTTTCTTTTTCTTTGAAGAAATTTTGGAACCTAAATAAGTAGGCCTCTCTTAAATTTGTTTGGTTTGTATATATATTTCAAAGATTTCTGAGATCAGAAAACAAGTTCAATTTGGTTGGTTTTCCTAAATTTAATTGAATAGTCTTTGAATGTCTTCTATTATACATATCATTTTTTACTAATCTTTTTATGTACTTTTATTGAAATGATACAACCACTCTAAATTTATACCAACGTTCAGTTGAAATTCTGTATCCCCGTGCGGATACATTTGATGGTTTAGATTGGACTTGTTCTGTTGAATTTCTTTGTGCTTAATCAGGATATGGTTCATTTGCTATGATTGGCTTCAACAACAAAGTCCTTGGAAACCCCGCACAAAGTTTGCTTAAGAACATTTTACTAATAAGATCGATTCTGTATGTGTTGTTTAATATGGGAATTAATAGCTACATACATAATCTGCTAATAGCCTAAGACAACTACTTTCAAAATTTTAAATTTCGCTTTGCTATTTGGATTAAACGGTCCTTTAATCAATACTACCCGCCTGCGTAGGTCCTTACTAGTATACTAAAGAGTCTAAAGGACAAGAAAACAAATTACATATATATTCTTTTCTTATCGAAAGAGCATATATTATATTGTGTTATGTTCGATAAGTTAGTTATGGTCCCAATTAATTATGCAAATTCGTGATGTAACATATTGGCTAAATGAAATAATTTATAGGGAAATTCCTGTTGGTGTCCCTGAGTTTAGGGTTATTCATGTTGGTGTTCCACGATTAAGTTTTTTCCTATTGGTACCCCTAAGGTTTTGGTTTGTTCGCTTTGTAACCGAAATTTTTCATATCCGTATCATTTCGGTTCAAATTGATCAAATAGAAGCTCATCACTATGTTTATTGACATCAACTTAGTAGGATTCGACTCTTAAAACACTCAAATCCATACTCGAACCATTCCGATTTGAATTCTTAAGGTCGAAACGGGTTGTTGCTTCGGAATTCAAATCGACATGGTTCGGACATGGATTTGAAGTCAAATCTTATTAATTTGAGGGCGAGGAACACAATGGTAGATTTGGATTTAATCAATTTGAACTAGAATGGTACAAACATGAAAAAGTTTGGTTACGAAACAAACAAACCCAAACCTTAGGGGCACCAACAGGAAAAAACTTAATCGTGGGACACCAACAGGAATAACCCTAAACACAGGGACACCAACAGGAATTTCCCACTCGACAAACAACCAAGCGACTAGGGGTGGGTATGGGCGGTTAACCGTACTTTCGGTTAATTAATTTTCAAAATCACTGTCACATTAAGTTCGGTTAATCGAACATCGATTAACCAATATTTTGATACGGTATAGTTAATCGGTTAACCAATATTTCAAACACTTTCTATTTTTTAACCAAAATATATTCTAATTAATTGATTCTTAACTCTTCATATAAATATTTATCTTTGCTCCGATTTTATTACTCCTCTCTTTTTTGGGTTGATCAAAACTTAAACTATTAATTATCAAATGAGAATTTAACAAAACAATGTAAATTGATAAGTGAATCAACTTTGATTAGAAGAAAATTATCCTATACACATAGTCGATATGATTTTTACAACATTGGCTAGTTTTAATCTATTAGTTTTTATAAGTGATATGATGATAGCATAAGACTCTTTTGGTCCATTATATAAAGGTATATTAAAATTTTCTAGTATACCAATAGGAAATATGACAAATACACTCGCCTATATAATACGAGTCACTATATATACAATACCACAAGATTTGATTTATATTAATATAAAAAAATTATTGGTCATGTAATACAATCTAAATCACTATTGATTCAACTAAGGACAAAGATATATAATTCAAAGCATAGAAGAATATCTACATACAATAATAGAAACTACAAAAATGAGAGACTATGAAAATTTGAACCATGAAGCAAACACTAAGAGAATCATTGAAATGTGTCTATAATCACTAAATTAACTTATTTATTTATAATAATATATTATTAACATGTCCGGTAAATCGTTTAACAAAACTAAAAAAAAATATAATAACCTTAACCTTATCAAATAACCATATTGATCAATTGATTAACCGTACCATAATTTTAAAAATATTGGTACGGTTTACCAAGAAATATATCGGTTTTTTTATTTTGCGGAACGGTTATTCAATTTCGGTTTTTTGTGTCTACCCCTACACGCCACATTGATTTAACTGGTCATATTTTGAGGTCATTGATTCAACTAGTCTTATTTTGAGGACATTTTACGGTAACAATTTCAATGCAAAAAAGTACAGTACATATATAAGATCTAAGTTACTTTGTACAAAAGTATAATAAATTACGCAATTTATCCAAATTAATTTTAAAAAATGTCACTGAAATTAGTTATAGTTTTGCACTTAAAAGCCACTACTCCCATGCATCTACGTGATTTATTTCATGTTTTTTCAATAATTTGCTCTCATGTATTAAGAACGACCGTGGATCGATCTTGGCCTTTGGAATTGTTGACTTCTCTCGGAATTAGAGAGATTTTTGGATGCTAGGTGAATGCATTAAGTTTGATGATAGAGTTGGAATTCCTGGAGTTAGTCAAAGCCGATAACGAGGTAAAAGACTAACGAAGTCATAATATGAGATCTCAGTCATGTCTAACACAAGATCATCTTGTTTCTATTGTACGTTGTTGCGCAATATATAACTTTCGATATTACATAGCTTAGTGTACAATGGAGGGAAACGTCATTTTGGCGTTGGAGGATTTGATCGTGAAAAGACTATTACTCAAGAGTGAAGTTATTTAAGTTTGTACGTACATATTATGTGTGGTTGACCCGTTTGTTGAAAGATGTTAGCTAGGGACTTAAGGTCGTTATTAGAGTCAAGTTATAGAGTCAAGTTGTAAGTAGACTCGGGTGTGCATGTGTTTTTTTCAAGTACTCAAATTGGTTGAAGGGTTCAATCCATATGACACATTGATTCTCGAGTATTTGAAACATGTAATGCACTAAGGTGGAATTCAATCTTTATGACCTTTTCATTTATGCATGAGTCTTGTAATAAGGCTTGTTATGAAAATGTGCGAGTCAAGGATTATACTAAAATGGGGGAAGAATGTTGATGATTTTACTAAATCGTCATTCGTTTAAGTATCCTCTCACATTGTCAACGGGATATCGAGTCGTTAGAATGTGGGTTGAGAGTGTGTGGAGTACACACCAATGTAAATGAACTTCGATTCCGGAATTTATATTTTGGAGTTAACGGATTAAAAGTTTGGAGCATGGACCCAATTACTGAATCGGGTCGAAAGATTTATATGTGTATATCACATGAAAACATAATGGAGTATGGTATATAGCTCGGACATGCTCTAGTCCATGCTATTTACATATGCTGAAAGAACAGGGTTTATAGCCCGGTTCTAAGGCCGACCGGGTTAAAAACATGTGTTGGGAATTTGCTCCAAAATATAGCCCGGCCCGGTTCGGGCAATGTCCGGGTTCTTAACTACCGGTTATGTTTGTAACCGATTTTAACCAATTTTAAGGCCTTGTTCCTTTTCTCCAAAGTGTGGAACGTCTCATTCTCTATATAACGGGTCATATGGGTGTTTCCAAGGGGTTACGTTCTTGATCGATCTACGGATTGATAAAACCAAAGCCGAAAGTACATGAAACACATCCTTTCAAGTGTGATCTTGATTAAAAGATTCAAGAACAAGATCGGTTCGATTGTCTTATCCCCGTATCGATTTTGTGTAACCCTTTACGCTTTCGGGTCTCATTAGAGAAGAGGTATAAGGGTCGAAATAAGCTATTCGAAAAGCATATATATTAACGCGATTCAATCCAATATTTGGGCCATCGGTTTGATCGTTGTCTTCATGTTCGTGGTATTGATTCAACCATTCCTTGAAATTTTAGATGTCGTAATATATGATTATTCACGAAGAGGTAGTTTTCCCCAACAGTTACCTAAGAGCAATGTTTAAGTTCATCTTAATCACCTTTCAAAAAAATGTTTATCTTAATCATAAATGAAATTACCTAGGAACATATTTTCTGAATGCATTCACGAAAAAAAATAACACTAAAGCAAAAAAAAGACCCGATATCAACAAAATTAACCGGTTTAAATGGTTGCTCCCTTCATATGATCTATTTCATACTCCACTTTTGTGATTGGTTAGGCTGTTTTTTTACTAATAAATAAATATTTTTGATTTAGTTTGAAAATAGATTAACCGACCATGTCCTAATATCGAATATATTAGAGAGCATATCTACCGAATAGAGAATTTTAATTCGAATTACCTAGCTTACCAACATGATGACTTGCATCAACCTCAAGCCACACTCGACCAACACTAACTCAAGGATTAATTGCCTCCACGTACACCAACAGGAAAGTAATTAAGTTTCTAGGTGATAGTGGTCTAATTACAATTATTATTCCTCTAAATTGACCACCCACACAAAAATGGATACTCTAACATAATTATTCGAGCTCCAATAAGAAAAGGTAGGAATATATCTGTAAGGAATAACGTTCCCCGCAATATACAAAGTAAGTTGAAGAAGAATTATTTAACCCATACAAATTAACTAGTACTATAAATAGACAAGGGTGCCGAGTAGTTTGATATATCAACCAACAAGTTTCAAGTGCACGTACAAGAATACAAACTCTATCCACCACAATGGCCAATGTTCAAGCACAAAAAGATGTGGTACGTACATGTAGATATATCAAACATTCATTTCTCTTTAGGATATACATATTCAAAGCTAGATAGTATCACGTACGAGTAGATGTATTAATATATATAATATTTAATATAAAATTGTTGCAAATTACTTAGCTAAGATATATATATGTATATAACTAATGTTTTTATTGGATGTACGTAGATCATTGACTACGATAGCCAGGGTCGTATTATCGTTGACCGATACGCCAAGGCTCTTGACATCCTCGACGGCGACAACCAAGATGTTTGGGAATATGAACGGGTCGTGATGTACGAATGCTATCTAGCTCAATATATCTCTCTTTATGTATATCTATATATGTTATACATCCTATCTTAGACATATGATATGATTAATTAATTTCATTTACTACATAATTGTTTGCCTGTGCATGTTTGTATGTAGTGATGGTGTTACTGTTCACTATGCCAAACTGCTTGGTGATCTTGAGTTGGATGTGAAGGGCGCACAGCCCGTGGCGGAGTTGACTCCAATGGTGAACTACAACGTCTACCTTGACCTCAAGGTTGAGGACGGCGCGGTTGGTTTCAACCACCCCGTCATGTTCGAATTCACTGACCAACACATGGTCTCGAACCCGTTTCCCTACCAACTCCAAACAGGAGACAACATGGTTCATGTTGGTCGGTTCTTGTCGAGTCCAGGTAGTTCTCCAAATGTTACAGCGAGGCTGTACGACCTTGCCACCCACATGAAGAAGGGGTTGGTCGTTCGCCGTATGAGGATCACAACTGCTTAATAAAGCATCGCCACACTAGTGACGATGACTTAACCTGCATGTAAAATAACGTACATTGAGGACAATTAGGCTTTTTGTCGTAGGTGGCAAAAAGGCCCTTCCTCAGCTCATGTCTTCTGGTTAGGCTTGACATGGGTTTCGTACCTCTTCTCGTGATTGTACTATTTTCTTTTATTTTCGTTGTACCTCTCTTCTAATAAACTACCGCCTTGTTGTGCTTAGATTCGTTAATTAAATCTCAGAAGTGATGCATTAACTAAAGTGATCATAATACAACGTACATGCGTGTACTTAATTATCATATATATATTGAAATACTTAATTAGCGTGAATAAAATGTCATACAATATCGATCCATAAATATGTATGTTGAATTGTAGTGTGTTAGACAGCAAACGATGTTACTGTTCGCTGGGCAGCGGAAATAATATAGATTCAAGAGTAACAATCAAGACAGTTCCTTATGGAGGAAACTCTATCAACCAATTAACTAGTAGAAAAGAAAAAAAAAAACTCTACATCTAGGTGTTATGCTAGGAGGATTTCAAACCTTGTATATTTGTTTTTTTAATAAGTTGTACAATCTCATAAGTCTTCTCTTCATCTATTCTCATACAGATCCTAGGTTTCTAGACTTTGTTACTGTTCGCTGGGCAGCGAAAATAATATAGATTCAAGAGTAACAATCAAGACAGTTCCTTATAGAGGAAACTCTATCAACCAATTAACTAGTAGAAAAGAAAAAAAACCTCTACATCTAGGTGTTATCCTAGGAGGATTTCAAACCTTGTATACTTGTATTTTTAATAAGTTGTACAATTTCATAAGTCTTCTCTTCATCTATTCTCACATAGATCCTAGGTTTCTAGACTTTGAGTGCAATCAACTCACAATGACACAAGAACACAACAACACTCTAAGCAAGCACTCACAACACTAGTTTGTACCCTTGCATTTGAATCTTCGATCTCAACTTGCAGTAGCTCCTTGGTATGTTTCGGTTGTTGTAGCTGAGATGCCTTTCCCTAAGGCAAACTCATTTATTTATAGTGTTGGACAAGATCACCTTACCAAATACCCAAACAATCTATCAATCATCATACAAGGTAGCCATGTAAGATTTTCTTTCCAACTAAACAATTCAGGTTGTAATCTCATAGTTTCCATATAAAAACTTTCCTAAGACACGCTAACTAACTCTTCTCTGTCCAAGTGGATCTTCAAATATCGTTTCCTTGTGTAGCGGTCTTCACTTGGTAACAGCTGGCAATTCCTGATTCCCGCATTGTTCTTTATATGTTATTTCCATGTATAAAAGTTTCCTTATATGAAACATACGCGCGCTTCATATTTCCAACTTTCTTCCGCGTAACAGTTTCTTGTTTCCACAATGTTCCGTTGCACTCCTCTGCTTTCTCTTCTTTACATGATTTCCATTATTCTTGAATTCTTTCATAAAACCTAAAACTCATAGGAACAACAAAAATCATAAAACCTAATGGTATTAATCATCATCAAAACCAGAGGGAACGTCAAGGTTCCAACAATTTCCCCCATTTTGGTGATGACAAACCCAGTAAAAATTGTCCGATCAAAACATATATGGTAATAAACAAGTCAATAAAAATCATCATGCATCTAAGATCTAAGTGTTAAGCAAAATTTTATATCAAATGATCAATTATAATTCATACCTTCAAGTTGCATCATCGTTCCCCCTCAGCACTAGCATCGCCCAAAAATTCATAAAGAATTAGGGACAATAAGAATGTTATCTCTCTTTACTAAGTTCATCGCACAATTTTTCACACTTCCCCTTTTTGGCTTCATCAAAAGATCAAAAGTAACCAGTGGAACAATAAGAGCTAAGACAGTAAACTACTAGGAAAATATAAGTTATTTAAACTAGCAGGGAATTGATTACAAAACATCAAAAGCAACTTGAAAAATAACACAAAAGATCAACGAGCAAACAACTGAACAAAATAACATAGTAAAGTCAATTGAAGATGGAATAACGGGCTAGGATAGAAAAAGGAGTCCACTCAAGACTCATAATCCTCCTTCTGGTCCTTGTCCTTGTTGAGGAAGTGCTCAAGAAGCAACAACAAAATATTCTTGATCTCACGTAGCTCATCCAACATTTGGGCTTGCACAGAGCTGCTCCTCGATGTTCCCTCACCAGCTTCGCGCTTGATGATCTCGAACGCTGGCAGGGTTCCCTTATCATCACCCTGATACTTCATCTTGTTGATGTTCACCATGTCTAACTCAGTGACCATGGGAACCTCACCTTCTGCTCTGTAAACCTTTTCATTCTGCAAAATCAACTTGTTCACATTAAGGTAGGCTAGGGAGTGAGTCTTAGCAATGCATTTCGCCATGTGTTGCAGGATGACCCTAGGAAGGTCAATATTCTCTTTGTGCCAAAACCTATCCAACAACAGTAGATCGGTATTGGTGACCGCATTCCTATTCTCTTGCATAGAAACGACAACCTTCATGATGATTAGATGTGCTATTCGCTGAGGCAGAGTAAGAGTGGACACATGAGTGGCTCCAGATTTAGCCTTGAAGAGCCTTTGAGTATTGACCTCCTTGGCCTTTTTCTGAGCATCAGTGACCTTGTCACCTGGAATGTTGTAGAAACCTCCAGCTGTAACACCCAGCAAACGTGCAAGCTTGGAAACTGTAAAAGACAGATCTTTCCTAGACACATACGATGTTCCCAGCATAGTCGAAGAAGAATTGAGACGGAAGGAACTGTAAAACTCACGAACCTGATCGGGGTTGACCATGACGCGGTTAGAGAATAGATGTTCCCAGCCTTGAAATTTGAGTCTCTCCAGGACTTCCTCAAAACCATTCTCAGAGAGGAAGTTCTCTGGGATCAACAGATGTGGGAGGATCTTCTTCCCGTCAGTGAAGGCGGGAATAGCAGACTGTTCCTCAATCTTCGCCTTCTTCTTCGGCTCGACTTTCTTTACCGATCGCAGTCTCTGCTTCAAGGTGCCAGGAGTTGTCTCACCGACATATGACTTGGTAGGGGTGGAGAACTCAGTAGCAGCACGCTGTTCCCCAGTGCATTGGATGTCCAAATCCTATTCTATGTCATCGGAACCAATCGTGTGTTTGCACTTCTTGCTTGGGGGGACAACTTCGAGTGCGCGAGTTCACAACTCCTTTTCCACCTCAGCCATTGCCTCATCCTTATCATCTTCTTTGTCCTTGGGAGGAGAGGTGACTTCTTGATCAACAGCAACCACCAGGTTTCGGGACGACACTAGAGATTTTCTTTTATGGGTAAAGTTGTCGTTGCCTGGGGTTGTTCCTCCTGAGGTTGGTCCTCATGTAATTCATCGACAAAGGAGGTGATTTCTTTGGCAATGTATGCCATGGCAGCGATGGAGTACGGGCAACCTTCTGTGCCTCAATGGTTTGCTAGAGAGCGGCCAACTGCTCGTCGTTAAGGGCGGAGACATCAATGGAAGGGACAGAGGTTGAGCTAGTGTCGGCCATTTGGTTGTGTTTGAGAAAGGGAAAGACAAAGGTTGTAGGTTTAGGGGCGGCAGAAAGCAAAGGAAGGCGGTGAAGGATTTTGAAGCGGGAGAGAATTGGGAGCAAGAAATCAGAGGTGGTTTGGGTTAAGGAAAGGATAAATATATATATAGGAAGGGGAGATAATTGGTAAAGGGAAACAATGGAAAATAAAAGATATTCTTACCAAAAAATCTCGCCGAAAAGATCATCCAATCCATCAACTCAATTTGTTCTCTCTCCTCTGGTAGCGGCTATTTTTCTCTCTTTCCCTGCAAAACTGGTCGTTCCTCTTTGCAGAGCCATCAAATCAACATTCAATTTCTCCTTCTCAGTGAAGTAATGTTCACCTATTGATCTCGACGTTCCTCTGACTATTCCCAACACTAATGTTCATGCCTATGTTCCCCCTTAGGCCAAGTTCCATCCAGACGACTCGGAGATTATTGAGTGGATGAAAAGGCTAGTTTGGATATGTAATGAACAAAGGTGGAAAACCTAGAGTTGTTTTCAAAGTCGAAGATCTGAATAGATAAAGAAAGAGGGAGAGTACTGAGCAAGGGCATGAACATGGAGATCCTGGACCTCGCTTATAATCAACTCTCAGGGATATAGCAATCAACTTACATGTGGATGAGTATCATCTCAGGCCTGAACAACTGTGGTGGGATTGTCCCAGAAAGCTTGTTTTTTGTTTAAATGACTGAAAAACACAAGAGCACACATCATCACATAATAATACAACGACATTAACTTATTCTGTTCCCCTTGATCTTGAAACAAAGATCAATGAGGAAATCAAGATTCGGAACATACAATGTTTGACATGCAACAATTGGTCCAAGCCCGCAGTAGAATCAGTTGAGACATGAATATAGCCTGTCAATTTGTTGTCTACCAAGTCCAACAAGTAGAGTTTCGTCAGGTTTCCGAGAGAGGTCGGAATTCCACCAGTGAAGTTGTTTGAATTCAGGGCCCTAGTTGAGATCACAACTACTAAGAAACACATTTTATGAATGAGAAAAGAATCCAATCAGATGTCAATTTGAGAAAGCAACGACTACAGATCCCCCCAAAAGCATGACGTTTCTCAAATATCCCCTGAAAAATTATCAAAAGAGAAGATGATAAAAGATGAACAAAGCAAGAAGAATACCTTCTAAAGACACGATGAGCAATGAATCAAAAGCAAGCGTGGTTGATTGGGAGACAATTGCGATCCAATTCAACAGCAGCGAGGCGATGAATAAGAAATTTAGTCTCGATTCGCTTGGACCCGATCAATTTGAGTAGTTCAAATCTAAACCCATGGACGATGACGAACCCATAAAGGTTTTCGTTGTAACCTTTTGGCCTTGTGGAGGTCGATCAAGGAAGTTTTTTCCCCATTGAACAGTAAATTGAAGCAATTGAAGAGGAGGTGGTAAGAGACACATGCAGTGATGCACCTCGCTCGATCATCACTTAGATGGAGAAGACGTCGGTTTTTCGATGCTAGGTCTGGTTGAGTTCTTTAGAGGATTAGGATTTATACAGAATTGAGGCTAAATGTTTGTGAAAATGTTAGAGAGAGTTGGATAGTAGGAGAAAGAGAGAAAGTAAGGGAAGATATGAAGAAGCAGCAGTTTGCAGGAGTTGAACAAAACTTGGAGTGGGTTTAGGTTGAAGAAGCAGTAGTTTGCAATGGGCAACGTGGGTAGAAGAAGATGGAGAAGTGGTTGTAACAGCATTCCTTTTGAGCGGTAAAGAGCATAATATTTTTTTTAATTTTTTTTTGCAAAATTTTGGCACTTCATTTCGTGATACATGTCAATTACAGAATTTACAAGTGGTGCAAATTTTTGTGAAGACATGGTCTCTCCTTTAGAATGTATTAGGGTGGATGGGTAGTTACCATCACGTTCTTCTCTCCATATTAATTAAGGCGGTGGCTATATGCACGCGATTTCGTGTCTAAACGGACGCGAATCTGTGCACGTAGCTTAGCAGCATGGTTTCGTGCGCATAATCTATGCGCACAGGGGTAAAATAGACATTTTTGAAAAGTTTGGAGAAAACCTGTGCGCATACGTTACGTGCACAAAGTGATCTATGACAAACCTGTGCGCGTACGTTATGCGCACAAAGTGATCCATGATATTTAAAAAAAAATGCAAGGTTACCTGGTGCGCGTAGCTTACGCGCACCAAAAAAAAATTTGCACTTTTTTTTCATAATCATGTAGAGAATTTCAATACGAGTCCGTACATATAAAATTTGTCCAAAACGGACATCGTTTGTCCCTCCAAAAGCCCAAAAAACGAAGCCTTCCTACCCATTTTGTTTTACAATTTGGTACCCGACATATAGCATTGTAGTGGATTTTTTGGTATTTTTTGCATTTTTATACTATAATTTTGTATAAAATTTTAATACGAGTCCGTACATATAAAATTCATCCAAAATGGATATTGTTTTCCCCTCCAAAAAGCAAAAAATCGAGAATAAAAACTTTATATACTATAGTATTTTATTATATTTCATATATTTATACTTATATATTATAGTATTTCATTATATTTCATATAGTTACACTTATATACTATTGTAATTCATTAAATTTCATATAGTTACACTTATGTACTATAGTATTTCATTAAATTTCGTATAGTTACACTTATATACTATAGTATTACATTATATTTTATATAGTTACACTTATGTACTATTGTAATTCATTAAATTTCATATAGTTACACTTATGTACTATAGTATTTCATTAAATTTTGTATAGTTACACTTATATACTACAGTATTTCATTATATTTTATATAGTTACACTTATGTACTATTGTAATTCATTAAATTTCATATAGTTACACTTATGTACTATAGTATTTCATTAAATCTAGTTAACTTAGACTTATATACTATAGTATTTCATTATATTTCATATAGTTACACTTATATACTATAGTATTTCATTAAATTTCATATAGTTACACTTATGTACTATAGTATTTCATTAAATCTAGTATTGATGTGAATCAAGGATCGGGAATGACACGGTGCGAGGAATGGCTTCGAAGATCTTCAAGGAATCGTCAAGCAAAGCCCAGAAATGTGACTTGACTTGAAATGGACCGTTCTCTCTCGTCTGAGATCGGAATGAAGTGATTACAAATCCCAGAGTTAGATCTTGAAGTCTAGTTTATTCCCTCAAAATTGTAGAACTTTCTGGGTAGGGAATAAAAAGATACGCCGGTTCTACTGAGAGGCTTTCGAAAGTTCCGGGAAGGAAATCTGCGATGGTGCGAGTGGAGTTTGGGATGACTCGTAATGGTGATGGATTTGAGGATGGATGAGATGGATGATGGAGGCACCTTTGGTAGGCGTTCTTGGTGTGAGATGTTGGCTCACGAATAGTTCTTCAAGGGGAGGGAAGACTCGACGCAGACTTGGTTGAGAAAGAAGTTGTTGGAGAGATATACACACTCGGCAACAAGGGAATTTGACGCAAGAATGTTAGAGCAAGGGAAGAGAGAGTTTGATAGACTTTTTGATTCAATTCAAGCGTGTCTTACAATGGAAGAAGCATAGCCTATTTATAGGCTTACAAAATTAGAGTGCAAGACACTCTTCAAACCTCTTGCATTCCAAGCAAACAAAACATTAACTAAAACATTAACTAAAACATTAACTAAAAGACTCTTCAAATTTTATACTAAATAAAACTGAAATAATAAGCATAATATCAGTTGGAATTGATGGCAAAAACGTTGAGGCTCTTGGAGTCTTTCGGCATTGAATTTAGACTAGTTACTTCCTTGGAAATGGTTGGACTGCTGCCGAAGATTGCAATATCTGGACTTATACGAACATATTTCATAGAAACAGTTGGCATAAAAGTTGTAGATCATTTTGTTAGCTTTCCAATGACTACTAATGGTCCTCCATTGGATATGTGTAGCTCCCTTTATGGCAGAAATACCGAGAAGGTGTCGAAGAGTAAGATTTCTCGGTTTCGACATCTTCAATGCTTCGTACAATTTCATCGGTACAAGTTGTTCAGCTTCTTCAAAAATGAAGGAATCCATATTCACATCATCCTCTCCACCTTTAAAAGGATTCGTCCTCGAATCCACATGAACATCAAAAGTTAGAGAAGATGAACTACCTTTCTTTTCCTCCATGGCGGCGGTTTTGACAAGTGGTTGTTTGACAATGCAATTTGCCTCATCTTCTTTCAGTTCTGATTCCTCTTCAACAACTTGCTCTTCAAAAACTTTGGCCATGAAAATTTCACACACTTCTTCCTTAGGTGATTCATCACCTTTGAGTTTTATTTTCTCTTGTGAATAATATCGACGGATCATCTCCTCGAGGTTCGTAAATTCTTCCTTGAGCGTTTTGTGAAGAAGTGAAAATTGACGATCTTGCATCTCTCGGAAGTCTCTCAAATCAGATCTTAATGATGAGAGATGCTCTCGGTAAATTTGTAGAGGCTCAAACATGGTCATCGGTTGGTGGATTCTATGGTGATACATGACAAGGTTTCGAAACCTCCTTGCGTGGCTCTGATACCAAATGATGTGAATCAAGGATCGGGAATGACACGGTGCGAGGAATGGCTTCGAAGATCTTCAAGGAATCGTCAAGCAAAGCCCAGAAATGTGACTTGACTTGAAATGGACCGTTCTCTCTCGTCTGAGATCGGAATGAAGTGATTCCAAATCCCAGAGTTAGATCTTGAAGTCTAGTTTATTCCCTCAAAATTGTAGAACTTTCTGGATAGGGAATAAAAAGATACGCCGGTTCTACTGAGAGGCTTTCGAAAGTTCCGGGAAGGAAATCTGCGATGGTGCGAGTGGAGTTTGGGATGACTCGTAATGGTGATGGATTTGAGGATGGATGAGATGGATGATGGAGGCACCTTTGGTAGGCGTTCTTTGTGTGAGATGTTGGCTCACGAATAGTTCTTCAAGGGGAGGGAAGACTCGACGCAGACTTGGTTGAGAAAGAAGTTGTTGGAGAGATATACACACTCGGCAACAAGAGAATTTGACGCAAGAATGTTAGAGCAAGGGAAGAGAGAGTTTGATAGACTTTTTGATTCAATTCAAGCGTGTCTTACAATGGAAGAAGCATAGCCTATTTATAGGCTTACAAAATTAGAGTGCAAGGCACTCTTCAAACCTCTTGCATTCCAAGCAAACAAAACATTAACTAAAACATTAACTAAAACATTAACCAAAAGACTCTTCAAATTTTATACTAAATAAAACTGAAATAATAAGCATAATATCAGTTGGAATTGATGGCAAAAACGTTGAGGCTCTTGGAGTCTTTCGGCATTGAATTTAGACTAGTTACTTCCTTGGAAATGGTTGGACTGCTGCCGAAGATTGCAATATCTGGACTTATACGAACATATTTCATAGAAACAGTTGGCATAAAAGTTGTAGATCATTTTGTTAGCTTTCCAATGACTACTAATGGTCCTCCATTGGATATGTGTAGCTCCCTTTATGGCAGAAATACCGAGAAGGTGTCGAAGAGTAAGATTTCTCGGTTTCGACATCTTCAATGCTTCGTACAATTTCATCGGTACAAGTTGTTCAGCTTCTTCAAAAATGAAGGAATCCATATTCACATCAAGTATACTTAGACTTATATACTACAGTATTTCATTATATTTCATATAGTTACACTTATATACTATAGTATTTCATTAAATTTCATATAGTTACACTTATGTACTATAGTATATTAGTCTAAGTAAACTAGATCACTTAGTGCGCGTAACGTACACGCACAGGTTTTGTCCAAATTTTTCAAAAACGCCTATTTTACCCCTGTGCGCGTAGCTTATGCGCACGAAACCATGCTGCTAAGCTACGCGCACAGTTTCGCGTCCGTTTAGACACGAAATCGCGTGCATATAGCCTTTTCGTTAATTAATATTTTTTATAAAGATTTATTTTGACAGAAATTAATTCTTTATTATATGATTTTAAAAATCTATATGTTGGTTGAATGGTTTATAGACGTCATTGTGGATGGATCTTGTGTAGATATGTCAGGATCTGTTGGAACCTTGACGTTCCCTCTGATTTTGATGATGATAAACACCATTAGGTTTTATGTTTTCTTATTGTTCCTATGAGTTTCAGGTCTTATGAAATAATTAGGGAACAATGAAAAACAATGAAGAAGAGAAAGCAGAGAAGCACAATGGAACGTTGTGGAAACAAGGAACAGTTCCCACGCAAACAAATTGGAAATCTGGAAAGTGCGTGGTGTTTATACAAGGAAAGTTCTATTCATGGAAACTCTGCGTCTGAGGAACAACGCGAGAACGCAGAGATGCCAGCTGTTCCCAGACGGACTCAATTATACAAGGAAACAAGATTTCGTGTCTTACTTGGAGAAGAAGGAGAAAATATTGAGTCTTAGGAACGTTTATACATGGAAACTATATGTTTATCAGCTTTAGTGTTTATTTGGAAACGTAGTTGTTCATAGTTACCATATATGACTATTGTTAGATATTTGGAAATAGGATTTTTGTTAGACCCTATATATAGATGAGAACTGTCTTGGGGAAAGACATCTTTGCTATTGTCATCCAGAGCTTTTGGGAACTGAGATCGGAAAGCTAAGGTAAGGTACGGGTAGTTCTTGCTTTGAGTTTTTGTTTTGTTCTTGTATTGTTTAGAGGTGATTGCACTCAAAGTCTTTAGCCTAGGGTATAGGTGGAGAGAAGACTTGTGAAATACTATAGTATATAAGTGGGAACTTTGTTGTTACTTTGAATCTTTATTTATTTCCACTGCCCAGGGAACAGTCACATAGTTTCTTGTTCAAACACACTAACGATTGAACATGATCATTTGAAAAATGCATTATAAAGCATATTTTCTCTAATAGGGTTATCGAAACGAAGTCCTAGACCGGCATCAACTTTATCGTATTGCAAGCCAACTTGTAAATGAACATCTAGCTAGATAGGAGTATTAAGGGAGCACTGTAGTGTATTGTCCAGTTTATTGATTTTTTTTCAAAATATATAACTGTCATTTTAGACTAATTTAATAGAATTAAATTTTGATTTACATACATATAATTCTATCTTCTTAAGGATAGAATAGAGCTGTTGTAAATTAGCTTCTATATAAGCTTTCCTAAAGTGAATGACAAGTACTTACGGAAAATTCTTCAATCAAATTCTTTATAGGTATCAAGAGCATGCAGGTTACAAAGTTTGAATTCTTTTTAAACACAAATCCGATCATGACCACAGACGGCAGGGACGGTGGCTCCAAGCGGGGTGCTCTCAACTTCACCTCTCCGTAATACCTTCATTCTTCGGGTCATTCAGGTCTCTCTATTTGTCCCGTGATTTTGAAGGGTGAAAATTTTCAAGAATGGGAGACGAATATGCGTAATACGTTCTGGGCAATATGCAAACTCGATTTACTCGACGATTCTATTCCCAAACCAGCAAACTCAGCTGCTGGAATTGATGACTGGTGTACTGTGAATTCTATGCTTGTCGGATGGGTGGTTCAATCGATCGAGCCCACTCTCCGCTCAACTATGGTAAGATCTTCGTCAATGATTTTCCATCGGAATTGGACAACGAATTATGCAGTTGCGTTATGAAGTTGCTCAGTGTATTCAATCCAGGCAAACCATGGCTTCTTATCATGGTCGTTTGAAACGACTTTGGGACGAACTCATTGCCTACGTTCATATTCCTACTTGTTAATGCAAGAAGTGCACTTATTAATTGGCTTTGCCTCTAACGAAGGACCGAGAAGTGGAGTGAGTTCACCAATTCCTAATCGGGCTTGACGATGACGTCTTTGGAATACTTAGATTCAACGTTATTTCTCAAGATCCCCTACCCGACCTCAATAGGGTATACTCGCTAGTTTTCCAAGAAGAACGACTCAAAACGATCCCCAAGGACTGGGACACTCACAACGATGCACTTTCTTTTTCTGCTCGTGGCAACAACAGTTCATCCCGCAATTCTAAATCGGCAAAAAGGCTTTACTTTGCACCCATTTTGGCAAGAACGGACATGAGTCTGCTTTTTATTTCAAATCTATTGGCTAGATAGAGTGGCGGAACTATCGCAGAGGGGTGGAAAATTAGTCAAACAACGGCTCTATTGGACGTGGACGTGGATGCGGATCTCCTTCGGATGTAGGGACAAGCGAGGTCGCAGTTCCGACACCAGTTTTGATGCATGGGTTGGTCGTGGCCACGGTTCAGGTCTTGGTATTGCGAATGCAGCCCACACAATAGCCAACTCGTCCTCCTTGTTCTCATTCTCCCTTGATCACTCCGATCGAACAACCCTTGGTCCAACCGTTATTGATGATCAGTGACACTATCTATTTACTATGTTTAAGGCCTTTCATGAAAATTCAAAAAATAATGATACAGTAGTAGGTATGGTCTCTAATACGAATCTGATGGCTCGGATCTCGTCTGAAGCCGGATCTAGGTAGGAAATGGTCTCGGATCCTTCTGTTGGTAACCGGATAAGTACGAACCACCGGGAAGGATGGTCCGCGATCCTCTTATGCTCGCTTGGGTGAGGGTGGGGCGAGAGTGAAAGTTGTGTTTGTGAACCGTGACGTGGTTCAATCTGGTCTAACCAGTTTTGTGACGCCGAGGCCTAAGGGGAGGAGTTCAACTCAACTACGAAGCTTAGGCATAAATTTCAACGTAACTAAAACTATTACAAGTGAAGGCTATACATAGCCAAAATAGTGCACGGCCTTGATGGGCCTTATTTAACCTAATGGGCCGAGTCCATACGCAGATGGGCTTGAATACCAAAACATGAAATAAGCTAAAAACTAGCAACTACTAAATAAGGAACTACTAAAAATGGAAAGTACTGAAATACATAGAAAAGATAATTAAATAGGTTTGTCGGATGTCACGGGGGACGCCACGGTCTTGGTCTTCGACGGCTCGCCGAAGCCTGGTTCAGGACTAGCCAAGAGCGCATCAGTCTCCTTGCCTTGGATTCTAGATACGGGTGGTTCGTTCCATATGACAAGGGACAAGACCATGCATTCGAGGCTCGTTGACATTTTCCACTCACCAATTTTACTTCCTAATGGTGCGACCTCTGTTGCGGTTCAACAACGGTCGGTTCAATTAAATTCTTTTATGGCTCTTCGGCGTGTTAAATTTGTCCTCGGCTTAACATGCCACTTGATCTCTTTTTCATGTTTAGATAAAGATTGGCTTGCATTGTCACCTCTACTGATAAGATTTGTGTGATACAAGACTGCATTTCGAGGACGCTAATTTGGGCCGGTGAAACTCACGACATGGTCTATTGGCTTTGTTGGATGACGCCTCCAATACGCTTTTCCCTTTATGCACAATAGCCGACCCTTGCCTGGTTTGGCAATAACGTCTCGGGCATCCATATTTTTGTTTGTTTCAATCCTTTCTTGGTGTTACTTCACAGTTTTACCTTAGGAATAAAAATGCTCCTTGTGATATTTGTCATAAGGCTAAGCAAACTCGTTCTTCTTTTCCTATTAGTTATACTCAAGCAACTCAAAATTTTGATTTAATACATTGCGATATTTAGGGTCCTTATCATACTCCTTCTTGTGGTGCCTCTTACTTTCTTACTGTTGTGGATGATTGCTCTCGTACCGCTTGGGTTTTTCTAATGGCTCAAAAATCTGAAGTTGGTAGACTTATTTGAAATTTATTCTCCTTCGTTACAAATAAATTTCAAACCACTATCAAACGTTTTCGAAGTGACAATGTGTTAGATTTCCTAGCCCTACATGCTTCTTCGATGAACATGGCATCTCATTTGAATCTTCTTATGTAGGAACACCACAACAAAATGGTTGAGTGGAATGCAAACATTGACACATCCTTAACGTCGCCCAAGCCCTATGGTTTCAAGCTTCATTACCTATTAACATATGGGGTGAGTGTATCTTAACCGCTTGTCATTTGATTAATAGAACTCCAACCTCTCTACTCAACTGGAAATCTTCCTTTGAAGTGTTATTCAGCCAACCTCCAAATTACTCAACTCTTCGGGTTTTCAGGTGTTTGTGCTTTGCATCCATTATTCCTCGGGCCTCAAATAAGTTCAATCCAAAAAGTAGGAGGTGCACTTTTCTTGGTTATCCTCATGGAAAAAAGGGTTGGAGAGGGTGCAATTTTGAAATCAGGGACACCTTCATCTCGAGGGATATAGTCATCTATGAATCATCATACCCATACAACAACACTCTTGCATCCGACTATCGTGCAAACCTAACCCGTCACAACAACCCACTCAAGCCCAATACTCACAACAACCCAATCCAGCCCATTATGACATGAAACCTTCTCAGCCTAATCCACCAATCCAATCTATTCCTAATCAGCCTAACCTCGACACCATACCAATTCCAATGCCCTTACAATCTCAGTTGTCTAGTAGCTCATGAACTGCAACCACGACAACATCGCCTCCACCATCTCCACCATCATCCTCTACACACTCCAATCCCGATAGGGGGTGTTTGCCACCGACCGCAACAAATCTTCGCCGCTCCACAAGGCCAAAACACCCCTTAACTCTCTTTCGTGACTATGTATGTCATACAACAGGCCAATTAGACACCAACTCAGGTCCATCTCATTCGTCATCGTCTTCAGATACGCCTTATCCTCTAGCTAATTATGTCACTAACGCCGTCTTTTCTATGTCCCATGCTTGTTTCTTGGCTGCGTAACTGAGGGACATGAGCCAAAGAATTTTCCAGAATTAGTTTGTCTTCCTCAATGGCGGCAAGCCATTGGACTTGAGATCGATGCTCTTCATGGCGATGGTACATGGGATCTCGTCAATCTTCCACTAGGAAAGAAGCCAATCGGATGCAAGTGGGTCTTCCATATCAAATATAATTCTGACGGGAGTACTGAACGATACAAGCTCAGTTGGTTGTTTTGGGAAATCGAGAAATTGAGGGAATCGACTACAACAAAACTTTTGCAACCATTGCCAAAATGGTCTCAGTCTGGGTATTTCTCACGCTCGCTACTGTCAAGGATTAGGAACTTCCCCAAATGGACATTTACAATGCCTTTCTACATGGTGATCTCGATGAAGAGGTGTACATGACACCACCTCCTAGTTTTTCAGGCGCCTCTCCTGACAAAGTCTAGCGTGTTAGAAAGTCGCTATATGGGTTGAAACAAGCACCCCGAAACTTGTTCGCTAAGCTCATACATTAAAGAGGTTTGGTTTTACTCAATCAAATGCAGACTACTCTCTCTTCTCCCTCAACCAGCCAAGTACAGTACTCCATGTGCTTGTGTACGTAGACAAACTTATCATAGTTGGAAATGATTCTTCGTCTATTAACCGGTTCAAAATGTATCTTCATGAATGCTTTCATATGAAGGATTTAGGCTCTTTGAAATACTTCTTGGTTATTGAGATCTCACGCAGCCCGAAAGGTATCTATCTATCCCAACGTAAGTACGCGCTCAATATTATTCTTGAAGCCGATCTAATATCATCCAAGCCTAATGATTTCCCGATGGAGCAAAACCACAAACTTGCAACGGATGATAGTCATGCAATGACATATCCCAAAAGTTATCGTCGCTTGATTGGTCGTTTGATTTATTTACCTATTACGCGCCCAAAAATACGTTATGCAGTGCATATCTTGGCTCAGTTCATGCAAAAACCGAAGACCAATCACATGACAATAGCCCTACGGGTGTTGTGTTGCCTCAAAGCTCACCCGGGACAAGGCATCATCTTATCTCAGTTTAGCACTCTCATACTTAGGGCTTACTACAACTCCGACTGGGCAGCATGCCCCCTTACTCGTTGCTCCTTGTCCGGCTACTTTTTTGTGTTGGGCCAATCAACGTTCTCATGGAAGACCAAGAAGCAAGTAACGGTATCACGGCAGAAGCGAAATACCAATCTATGGAAACAGTTGCGTGCGAGCTCATCTGACTCACCTCCTTGCTTTCTTCCCTCGGCGTTCAACAGTCCACACCCATCAAGCTTTAGTGTGACAACAAGGTGCATTGCATATTGCAGCAAACCAGGGGTTTCATGAACGAGCCAAACATATTGTGGTCGATTGTCATTTCATTCGAGACTACATTCAAGTCAGTCAACTTGTTACAGCTCATGTCGGGACCAACAAGTAGCTAGCCGACATCTCTACAAATGCACTTGGAACACAACGACTTCAATTTCTACTTGGCAAGTTGGGCATTCGAGACCTTCACGATCCAACTTAAGGGGGGAGTAATGGGATTAAATTTTATCACTTAAATATCTTGTAATCTTTTATTATAGGTGTTGAATCGTGTGTGTTAATACAAGGAACGACAGAACTGTTTCTTGGGCAACAATATAAAATGATAGATTGTAAAGTAATAATAGTAACGTTCCTTAGAGAGGAAAACTCAATCAGCCAACTAGTTGACTGAGAACAACCTCTACCCTTAGGTTTTACCCTTGTAGGATTTCAAATGTCTACTTGTGTTATTAATACTGGAGTTACAATCGAGCAAGTCTTATCTCAATCTAGTTCACTTCTAGATATCTATACTTCTACGTGTAAAAATCCTAATAACACCTTAGACACCCAAAATCCTTTCAAGTACTCCACTTAACAAAGTACTTGCAAGTGCTCTTCTTTGTCTTTAAATTCTCTTTCTCCTTGGAAATTCTCGTGGCTGCATAAATGTGATAGTTACTTCTTCTCATATTTATAGCCTTCGAAATACTCAGCCGATTTGCTCTAGTGTGAACTAAGGAAATCAAATAAAATTTTATTTAAGTATGTTTACACAATCTTTTTTAACTACAAAATCCGTAACAAACTTGTTCCTTGCGGCCCAAGACGTCTTTGAAGATTTCTTTCCAAGAATAGAATTATTTCACAAGTTCGCAGCGCGCTCGTCTCTCCGTTCCATGGCGTTGTTCCATTGTTCTTTCCTTCTTTCCAATGCACATATCAATTTCTCCGTTTGCTCGAACGCATTGTTTCATTGTTGACTTCGTTGTTCCTTGCATTCTCTATTTTGCTTCTTCACAAGATTTTCATCGTTCTTTGTTTTATTCAACGTTCCTGACCTCACATTCACAATGTAAACCATCAATTGTAATGCTGTTTATCATCATCAAAACTAGAGGGAACATCATCGTTCTAACAATAGAATAGTGATTTACATACATATAATTCTATTTTATTTAAGGATAGAATAGAGTTGCTGTACGTAAATTAGCTCTTATAAAAGCTTTGCTAAAGTGAATGACAAGCTACGGTAAATTCTTCAATCAAATTCTTTAAAATTAGGTTAGAGTATAATCGATTATTTAATATAATGTTGTCTAGTCCTCCAGATTTATAACCAAATGTTAAATACACGAGAAATATATAATGGAGATAATATTACCGATATACATACGTCCTTCAAAATTAGAGTTATACACTTATACTAAAGAGTCTAAAGGACAAGAAAACAAATTACATATATATTTTTTTCTTATCGAAAGAGCATATATTATAGTTTTTTATCGAAAGCGCATAATATATTATATTGTGCTATGTTCGACAAGTTAGTTATGGTCCCAATTAAAATTAAAGGCGTCTTATAATAAGATAATTAATTAAAGAACATGAGTAACATCAGCCTCCAGTCACACTCGACCAACAACCAAGCACTAGGGGTGGGTGTGGACGGTTAACCGTACATTCGATTAATTAATTTTTGAAATCATAACTGTCACATTAAGTTCGGCTAATTGAGCATTGATTAATCAATATTTCGATACGTTGTGTTTAATCAGTTAACCAATATTTCAACACTTTCTATTTTTTCACAAAAATATATTCTAATTAATTTATGCGTAACCCTTCACATACATATTTATCTTTACTCCGATTTTATTACTCTCCTCTCTTTTGGGTGGATCAAAACTTAAACTTTTAATTATCAAATGAGAATTTAACAAAATAATATAAATTGGTAAGTGAATCAACTTTGATTAGAAAATTATCATTTACAAGAGTTGATATGGTTTTTAAAGCATTGGCTAGTTTTGATCTATTAGTTTTTATAAGTGATATGATGATAGCATAAGATTCTTTTGGTCCAATAAACGTATATTAAAATTTTCTAGTATACTTATGGGAAATAAGATAAATACACTTGTCTATATAATACAAGTCACTATATATACAATACCACAAGATTTGATTTATATTATTATAAAAAAAATATTGGTCATTTTATACAATCTAAATAACTATTGATTTAACTAAAGACAAAGATATATAATTCAAAGCATAGAAGAATATCTACATACAACAATAGAAACTACAAAAATGAGAGGCTATGGAAATTTGAACCATGAATCAAACACGAAGAGAATCATTGAAATGTGTCTATAGTCACTAAATTAACTTATTTTTTCATAATAATATATTATTTATATGTTCGGTAAATTGGTTAAAAAACTAATAAACTTACTAATCGTAACCTTATCAAATAACCATATTTTCTTTCGGTTGGTTAACCATACCATAATTTTAAAAATATTGGTACGATTAATAAAAAAATATGTCGGTTTTTAGATTCCGTGGAACGCTTATTCAATTTCAGTTTTTTGTGCCCACCACCCCTACAAGCGACATTGATTCAACTGGTCTTATTTTGAGGACATTTTACGGTAACGATTTCTATGCAAAAAAATACAGTACACATATAAGATCTAAGTTACTTTGTAGAAAAGTATAATAAATTATGCAATTTATCCTAATTAGTATTTAAAAAATGTCACTGAAATTAGTTATAGTTTTGCACTTAAAAGCCACTACTCCCATGCATCTACGTGATTTATTTCATGTTGTTTCAATAATTTGCCCTCATGTATTAAGAAAGACCGTGGATCTTGGCCTTTGGAATTGTACGTTGACTTCTCTCGGGATTAGAGACTTTTGGATGATAGGTGAATGCATTAAGTTTGATAATAGAGTTGAAATTATTAAAGTTAGTTAAAGCCGGTAGAGAGGTGAAATAACTAAGGAAGTCATAATATGAGATATCAGTTATGTCTAACACAAGATCATTTTGTTTTTATTGTTGTTGCGCAATAACTTTGGCTATTACATAGCTTAGTGTGTACAATGGAGGTAAACATCATTTTGGCATTGGAGGATTTGATCGTGAAAAGACTATTACTCAAGAGTGGAGTGGCTTAAGTTTTTACGTACATGTTATGTCTGGTTGACCCGTTTGTTGAAAGATGTTAGCTAGGGACTTGATTCACAAGCCGGTAGAGAGGTGAAATAACAAAGGTCAGCGACGTTGAAAGTCGGATGCGCACCATAGTCATCAGGTAACTCGAAGCGGTAGGCGTTGGCCCCAAGGCGTTGTAGCACCTGGAAAGGACCATCCCCTCGCGCGTCGAGCTTGTGGCGCCGCTTCAATGGAAAGTGTTCCTTGCGCAAGTGCAGCCACACCAAGTCGCCGGGCTCATATGCAACCGGGCGGCGGTTTTTGTTGCACTGCGCGGCTACTTGCTCGGACCTCCGCTCTAACTGTTGTCTCGTCCTCTCATGCAGAGCCTTGACCTGGTCCGCACGCTCCACTCCCTTAATGCTTTCCTTGTCCTTCATAGGCCGTGGTACCAGATCCAAGGGGGTGAGCGGATTGAGGCCATAGACCACCTAGAAGGGAGTCTGTTGCGTCGCCGAGTGCATGGACCTGTTATATGCAAATTCAACAAAAGGCAAGCACTCTTCCCACTTGCGGAGGTTAGACTTTAACATAGTACACAATAAAGCACCCAAAGTCCTATTAGTAACCTCCGTTTGGCCATCAGTCTGGGGGTGATAGCTAGTAGAGAACAACAACTTAGTCCCCAGTTTGGCCCACAAAGATTTCCAGAAATAACTCACAAATTTAGCATCACGATCGAACACTATACTCTTAGGGATACCATGCAACTTAACAACATGCTCAAAAAATAATGAAGCAATCTCAGAAGCATTGTTAGTAGTCTTGCATGCAATGAAGTGAGCCATCTTAGAAAACCTATCAACGACTACAAATATCGAGTCCCTCCCCTTCTTAGACATGGGCAATCCAGTAATAAAATCCATACTAATATCTTCCAATGGAACATCCGGAATAGGCAAACGGGTATACAATCCTTGGGGACTCGACCTAGACTTAGCATGCACACAAGTAACACAAGCCTTGCAAAAACGTGTAACATGATGCAACATTTTAGGCCAATAGAAATGTTCCTTTAATGCAGCCAAGGTCTTAGGAATACCAAAATGACCTCTACCCTCACGAGCTTCCTGAATTAGCAACCTACGTATAGAAGTCTTTGGAATACAAAGTTTCCCGGCCTTAAATAGGTAGCCATTATCAACATAGAATCCATTAGACTCTCCTTTTTCCATGCATGTTTTAAAAATTGCAGCAAAATCATCATCATGCATATACACATCTTTAATCAAGGAGAAACCTAAGATAGAAGCATCAAGGTGGGTAAGTAAGACATACCTGCGAGAAAGTGCATCAGCAACCACATTCTCCTTACCTTTCTTGTATTTGACCACATAGGGGAAGGTCTCCATGAACTCTACTCATCGTGCATGGCGGCGGTTGAGGTTGTACTGGCTCTTTAAGTACTTCAATGCCTCATGTGACAAACTCCTTAGGCCATAGGTAGTGTTGCCACGTCTTCAACACCCGAATAAGAGCATAAAGCTCCTTGTCATACGTTGGGTAGTTGAGTTGGGCGCCTGTGAGCTTCTCGCTAAAGTAAGCAATGGGACGCCTATCCTACAGCAAAACCCCTCCAATTCCATGATGGGAGGCGTCACACTCCACCTCAAAAGTCTTGGAGAAGTCCGGTAATTTCAGCAAAGGAGCGTGGCACAACCGCTCCTTCAAGGTGGTGAAGGCAGTCTCGTGTGCGGTCGTCCACTCAATGGACGCAGCCTTCTTTGTAAGCTCATGCAATGGGGCCGCAATGGTGGAGAAATCACGAACAAATCGGCGGTATAAGCCAGCCAAGCCCAGGAAGGAACGAACCATGGTTGGGGTTGTGGGCCGTGGCCAGTCCGCTATGGCGTGGACCTTCTCTTGGTCAACTTTCAGCCCATCCTTTCTTACAACAAAACCAAGAAAAATAGTGGAATCCGAGCAAAAAGAACATTTACCAAGGTTAGCATAAAGTTTCTCATTTCTAAGACACTCTAAGACCTTCCTAAGATGCTCAACATGCTCATCTAATGACCTGCTATAAACACGGATATCATCGAAGTAGACAACTACAAATTTGCCTAAGTAAGCCCGTAAAACATGATTCATCAATCTCATAAAAGTGCTAGGAGCATTGGTCAAACCAAAAGGCATAACTAACCACTCATAAAGGCCATACTTAGTCTTAAAAGCAGTTTTCCACTCATCACCCTCTTGCATCCTAATTTGATGATAGCCACTCTTAAGGTCAATTTTAGAAAATAATGTAGCACCATGCAATTCATCAAGCATATCATCAAGTCTAGGAATAGGGTGTCGATACTTCACTGTAATTTGGTTGATCGCCCGACAATCAACACACATGCGCCAACTACCGTCCTTCTTAGGCACTAGAATCACCGGTACTGCGCAGGGGCTTAAGCTCTCTCGGACGTGGCCCTTATCCATCAACTCTTGCACTTGACACTGCAATTCCTTGGTTTCTTCCGGGCTCGCACGGTATGCAGTGCGGTTAGGAAGAGAGGCGCCGGGGACAAAGTCGATTTGATGCTCAATTCCACAAATCGGTGGCAATCCTTCGGGCATCACATCCTCAAATTCCTGCAAAAGGGAAGTCACTGCAGGGGGTAAATCAACAAGATCTTTAACATTTAAAAGACACGCGAAAGGAACAAGTAAAAAGCAACAAAGTCGTCCCTGAATGATTGGAGAGACATCCCGAGACCGAGCCAATAGAAGTCGGTTCTCACACGAGCCTTGAATGCCCGTTGTGGACGGCTTAGGGGGCTGTTTGGGGGCCGTCTTCTGGGGTGTCTCATGGCCAGCTGCATGTGCTTTGGCGTGTTCAAGGGCCTTGACGCGGTTCCTTTCCACGTGATCCTGCATAATCTCCTGAGGGCTCATAGGAAGCAATGTCACATTTCTTCCATTGTGCATGAAGACGTAGCTGTTGAGAAACCCATCATGAAGAGCTCGCTTGTCAAATTGCCAAGGTCGCCCCAAGAGACGATGGGTGGCATCCATGGGTACTACGTCACAAAGGACCGAATCCTTGTAATGTCCAATGCTGAAATTGATGGTGCATTGTCGCTTCACAACATTGGAATCATCACCCTCGGATATCCATTGTAGGCTGTAGGGTTGGGGGTGGGGAGTTGTGTCAAACTTGAAGTGCTTGATCACCTTTTCGTTGATGATATTGCAACAACTTCCACCATCTATAATGACACTCAAAGAAGCACCCTAGACCGCACATTGAGTATGAAACAAGTTTTCACGTTGGTCAAGTAAGGTACCTTCTTTCGCGGTAAGAACGCGGCGTGTGACCAGGCTAAGGGGCACGTTGCCTTGATCATCCATGGGACTGCAGACATAACCATCCAACTTCTCCTCCTCCTCATCCCGGCCGTACGTGTCAAACACTGGTTTGGAGTCCGGGTTGTCATCGTCAAAAGAATCATAGCCGGAGGTGTTCGAGAAGAGGACTCGCTTGCTGTTGGGACAGTCCCGCTGTATGTGGCCATGCCCTTGGCACTTAAAATAGATCTTGTCCCATGCCCTTTCATCGGAAGGAGGCGCTCGACGCTACGGTGGCTCGTTGACGCGCGCCGGAGTGTTGCTCGGCCGAGTGGCCGGCGCCGGCGGTGTAGTCGCGGGAGCGGACTGCGAAGAGGAGCGCACATGAGAAGAAAACGAACCAGAGTTAGTGGGGGGAACATACCTTGGATTAGTGCGGGACCAAGACGCTCTCTTAGCCGCTTGAGCTTGCGGCCATATCTCTTGTGCCGTATGAGCGCACTTTTGGAGGTCTCGAATATTAAGCACCCAAAGTTGGTTGCGAATGGGCTCATGCAGGCCACGAAGGAACATACTCCGAAAGTCCTCGTCAATGTGATGGATACCTACCTTATGGGACAATTCTTCAAGTTCAACATAAAATTCAAGGGGAGAACGGTTACCTTGGGCCGCTAGTTGTATCTTGAGGCGCATTTCGGAATTAAAGTCCTCGGGGACATACTTCTTGCGCATGATCCGCATAAGGTGGCGCCAAGAAGTGACTGGACGCTCGCGGTGATGCTCACGGTCAGCGCAGAAACGATGCCGCCAAGCCTTGGCGGCGCCGTCGAAGTGCAAAGCGGCGGTTGCAACCCATTCTTCTTTCGGGTAGATATAATGGTTCAAAACATACTCCATGGACTGCTGCCAATCAAGAAATTTAAGAGGATCAAATTCACCAAAAAAATTCGGGAGTTTTACCTTGATGTCAGGGCGACGCGGTCCATAGCGCCCGGGGCTCGGGCGGCGCCGTTCCGGTGTGTGGCGGCGGTAGCCATGGCGCGTGGGACGCAGCTCCTCTTGGCGTTCCAACTCATACACCTCGTCGTCAAATCCATCCCGAGAGTGGGCTGAGGCACGGTCATCATCATCATCACGCTCGGACTCGGCATCGTCATACCGCATATGTTGTCGACCTCGTTCCCGATGGTCCTTGGTGTTGACATACGGTAGAGGATCCTTAGAGACGCAGACACTACGACGGGAGCGATCCAAAGTGTAATCCTCAACTCTCGGAGAAAGGTTGGAATTGTACCGGACGCGGGAATCGCCACGCCTAGGAGGGTAGCCTTCAATTTGAGAGAGAAGGCGATCTTGTGGAGTAGACAAGATGCCCTTACCCTTGCGGTCCAGTGGTTGGCTTGTGGAGGCCATAGGGTTCAACATGGGGTCGGTCGTGGGCAACGGCATGTCACTCATGGCCCGACGAAGGTGAGCAAGCTCAGCATCTTTCGCGGCGAGTTGCCGGGCTTGATCTTCATTTGAAGCGTGCAGGGTGTCATTCGCAGCATGAAGCGAGTCATTCGCAACATGAAGCGAGTCATTCGCAGCATGAAGGTGATCAAATTGTTCATAGGCGGAGTCCATGTGTCCGGGGCTGCGGTTGCCCGTAGAAGGAGAGTGGTTGTTCGTAGGAATCTCCATAGTACCTATACGAAGCATATAACACATGGAGTAAGTTGCACCAAGCAAAAGAACAAGTCTAAGCCAAGTCCTTGTCTCAAAAGTGAACCAAGAAATTTTCCGCTGGGCGTACTAATTTTGGTTGCTCGTGAGGAGGGAGAGGCTTGAATGGAAGGCAACAAAGCAAGAACTAGCACATCAAGTCCCAAACAACACACAAATTTCCAAGTGCAAGTAGATCAAATCAAGTTTCTCAGAATTAATCACAAGAGAGTTGAAAACGTTTCTTTGCCCTTTTCAATGAGAGTTGCATAGAGACATGAAAGAAGAGAAGATGGAGTATGACCGTATGGTGCGTTCTCTGCCTATTTTTTTTGGCTTCCGTCTTCCCAAACCTTTGTTATTGTTTGATGGAAGGTGATAATAGATGTTTTTTTTTGTACGGTCAGACCTTGATATTTTTATTTATTTTTGATATGATTGTGAATCAAAGAAGAAAGAACCACACAAGCAAGTGTAGGAGAAGAAATAAGTGACAAGCAACGATGGGGGAATAAAATCAAACAACTAATCTAGCAATTAATCCAAAGATGAAGCAAGACTTGATCAACAAGAAACAAGGAAATCAAATATGCAAATAAGGAAATAAGATTTCCTAGAGGATAGATTTTAGGGTTGTTGGAAAAGGAACCAAAACCTAAAGGAAATTAGGGTTTTGCACAGCCGTGAGGGAGAGGGTGGCGGAAGGGTGTGTTGGTGGCGGACGGTGGTGGTGGTGTTCACGGCGGGGACAATTCCGGTAAGGGCCGGTGGTGAGGGAAAAAAAATTCAGGGTTTTTGCAAGCGGAAAATTGCAAGGAAACACAATAAGAGAGAAGAACAAACTTAGCTTGGATATGCTTTGATGCCAGTTGATGCGAACAACCCCTGAAGTGTTGTCTGCAATGCAGGATCTTTGATTCCTCAAGCTTGAATTCGATTCCTTCTCTTCCGTAGGCAAAGTGATGGCTTTCCTAGGGCTAAACAGATAACCCTCAAATGCATCCAAAGTGATGAACGAAAGGATCAAAGAGATGATCACAAACACCGAAGAGACGATGAACAATTGCTCGAAGCGATGAGCTACGGGATAGACGATCCGTGGGATCGAAGAGTTGACGTTGGAACTCAAGGGAATGAGCGTACTCAACTTTACTACTCAAATTCAACGTAAAGATTACAAGCTAGGGTTCCTGGTCTTAAATAGTCCAAAGGTAACAAATAAAATACTTAAGAAAACTTCGGAAATAACGACGTCCAAATGAGCACGCAGGCTCGTTTCCGCGGTCGCGGAATTACTTCTGCGAATGCGGAAAATCATTGAAATAACAAAAGTCGAGCCAAATCCGTGATCGTGGAAAATACCGCCGCGATCGCGGAGAAGCAGCACGAATCTCCGTACAAATCAACTCCGTTTCGCAATCACAGAAATAATACCGTGATCGCGGAAAATAGTCTGTCGTTCTCGACCTGTTGTCTATATATTCTGCGGTTGCGGCGGCGTCTGCCGCGATCGCGGAAATCCTTCATAAAGCAATTTTGCTGCTCCTTCATCTGGCTCTTCTTGGCGGGATCGACTAAGGCGGGACCTCACCTAATCCTTCAGGGTCAAGAGAAGGACCCATTTAGGACTAGATGAACCCGCGTCACTTGCTTGCGCCCGCAAAACTAATGATTGTGTCGCTCGCTCCATTGCCCTTGTGCGAGCTCTTGTTACCGGGCCATTCGAACGTACCTTCATTGCTTCCTCTTCGTCTGTCGCCGTCATCGAGGGGATCACGGAGCTATCACAAGTTGGGCATTTGAGACCTTCACGATCCAACTTAAGGGGGGAGTAATGGGATTAAATTTTATCACTTAAATATCTTGTAATCTTTTATTATAGGTGTTGAATCGTGTGTGTTAGTACAAGGAACGACAGAACTGTTCATTGGGCAACAATATAAAATGATAGATTGTAAAGTAACAATAGTAACGTTCCTTAGAGAGGAAAACTCAATCAACCAACTAGTTGACTGAGAACAACCTCTACCCTTAGGTTTTACCCTTGTAGGATTTCAAATGTCTACTTGTGTTATTAATACTGGAGTTACAATCGAGCAAGTCTTATCTCAATCTAGTTCACTTCTAGATATCTAGACTTCTACGTGTAAAAATCCTAATAACACCTTAGACACCCAAAGTCCTTTCAAGTACTCCACTTAACAAAGTACTTGCAAGTGCTCTTCTTCGTCTTTAAATTCTCTTTCTCCTTGGAAATTCTCGTGGCTGCATAACTGTGATAGTTACTTCTTCTCATATTTATAGCCTTCGAAATACTCAGTCGATTTGCTCTAGTGTGAACTAAGGAAATCAAATAAAATTTTATTTAAGTATGTTTACACAATCTTTTCTAACTACAAAATCCGTAACAAACTTGTTCCTTGCGGCCCAAGACGTCTTTGAAGATTTCTTTCCAAGTATAGAATTATTTCACAAGTTCGCAGCGCGCTCGTCTCTCCGTTCCATGGCGTTGTTCCATTGTTCTTTCCTTCTTTCCAATGCACATATCAATTTCTCCGTTTGCTCGAACGCATTGTTCCATTGTTGACTTCGTTGTTCCTTGCATTCTCTATTTTGCTTCTTCACAAGGTTTTCATCGTTCTTTGTTTTATTCAATGTTCCTGACCTCACATTTACAATGTAAACCATCAATTGTAATGGTGTTTATCATCATCAAAACTAGAGGAAACATAATCGTTCCAACAATAGAATAGTGTTTTACATACATATAATTTTATTTTATTTAAGGATAGAATAGAGTTGCTGTACGTAAATTAGCTCTTATAAAAGCTTTGCTAAAGTGAATGACAAGCTACGGTAAATTCTTCAATCAAATTCTTTAAAATTAGTTTAGAGTATAATCGATTATTTAATATAATGTTGTATAGTCCTCCAGATTTATAACCAAATGTTAAATACACGAGAAATATATAATGGAGATAATATTACCGATATACATACGTCCTTCAAAATTAGAGTTATACACTTATACTAAAGAGTCTAAAGGACAAGAAAACAAATTACATATATATTCTTTTCTTATCGAAATAGCATATATTATAGTTTTTTTTTTATCGAAAGCGCATAATATATTATATTGTGCTATGTTCGACAAGTTAGTTATGGTCCCAATTAATAATGCAAATTCGTGATGTAACATATTGGCTAAATGAAATAACTTATATTGACATGTGTATATATTCAAAATTAAAGGCGTCTTATAATAAAATAATTAATTAAAGAACATGAGTAACATCAGCCTTCAGTCACACTCGACCAACAACCAAGCATTAGGGGTGGGTGTGGGCGGTTAACCGTACATTCGATTAATTAATTTTTAAAATCATAACCTGTCACATTAAGTTTGCCTAATCACGCATTGATTAATCAATATTTCGATACGGTGCGTTTAATCAGTTAACCAATATTTCAAACACTTTCTATTTTTTCACAAAAATATATTCTAATTAATTTATTCGTAACCCTTCACATACATATTTATCTTTACTCCGATTTTATAAGTCCTCTCTCTTTTGGGTGGATCAAAACTTAAACTTTTAATTATCAAATGAGAATTTAACAAAACAATGTAAATTGGTAAGTGAATCAACTTTGATTAGAAAATTATCATTTACAACAGTCGGTTTTTAAAGCATTGGCTAGTTTTAAACTATTAGTTTTTATAAGTGATATGATGATAGCATTAGATTCTTTTGGTCCAATAAACGTATATTAAAATTTTCTAGTATATTTATGGGAAATATGATAAATACACTTGTCTATGTAATATAAGTCACTATATATACAATACCACAAGATTTGATTTATATTATTATAAAAAAAATATTGGTCATTTTATACAATCTAAATCACTATTGATTTAACTAAAGACAAAGATATATAATTCAAAACATAGAAGAATATCTACATACAACAATAGAAACTACAAAAATGAGAGGCTATGGAAATTTGAACCATGAATCAAACACGAAAAGAATCATTGAAATGTGTCTATAGTCACTAAATTAACTTATTTTTTCATAATAATATATTATTTATATGTTCGGTAAATCGGTTAAAAAACTAATAAATTTACTAATCGTAACCTTATCAAATAACCATATTTTCTTTCGGTTGATTAACCATACCATAATTTTAAAAATATTGGTACGATTAATAAAAAAATATGTCGGTTTTTCGATTCTATGGAACGCTTATTCAATTTCAGTTTTTTGTGCCCACCACCCCTACAAGCGACATTGATTCAACTGGTCTTATTTTGAGGACATTTTACGGTAACGATTTCTATACAAAAAAGTACAGTACATATATAAGATCTAAGTTACTTTGTAGAAAAGTATAATAAATTATGCAATTTATCCTAATTAGTATTTAAAAAATGTCACTGAAATTAGTTATAGTTTTGCACTTAAAAGCCACTACTCCCATGCATCTACGTGATCTCATGTTGTTTCAATAATTTGCTCTCATGTATTAAGAAAGACCGTGGATCTTGGCCTTTGGAATTGTACGTTGACTTCTCTCGGGATTAGAGACTTTTGGATGATAGGTGAATGCATTAAGTTTGATAATAGAGTTGAAATTATTAAAGTTAGTCAAAGCTGGTAGAGAGGTGAAATAACTAAGGAAGTCATAATATGAGATCTCAGTTATGTCTAACACAAGATCATTTTGTTTTTATTGTTGTTGCGCAATAACTTTGGCTATTACATAGCTTAGTGTACAATGGAGGTAAACATCATTTTGACATTGGAGGATTTGATCGTGAAAAGACTATTACTCAAGAGTGGAGTGGCTTAAGTTTTTACGTACATGTTATGTCTGGTTGACCCGTTTGTTGAAAGATGTTAGCTAGGGACTTGATTCACAAGTCGATTATTGGGATGGTTGAAAATCTGTTTGTATGTCTAATGGTGGGACACTCAATTTCCCCCATAATACGACGTTAGGGCTGAATTCAATGTGGAAATTCCACACTTAGAGATTACGAGTACATAGAATATTTTCATCCAAATTGAAGTACTCGGGTCCTGCAAGACAAATAAGGATGAAGTTATACTTCTTAATGGATCATTTGAAAAAGTGCATTTGCAAGTACATGATTATAATGTTCACCAATATGAGCGTGGAGTATGGCCGCTCCATGAAGCTTCGAATTTAATCTCATGTACGCTCAACAAGGGATATGAACTTAAGGCCGTTATTGGAGTCAAGTTATACTTGTAAAGGTGTAAGTAGACTCAAGTGTGGTATGTGCTATTTTCAAGTACTCAAGTTGGTTGAAGGGTCAATCCATATGACACCCTGATTCTCGAGTATTTGAAACGTGTAACGCACTAAGTTGGAAATTCAATATTTATGACCTTTTTCAATTATGCATGAGTTTGGTAATAAGGCTTGTTATGAAAAGGTGTGAGTCAAGGATTGTAGTAAAATGGGGGAGGAATGTTGATGATTTTACTAAATCGTCGTTCATTTAATTATCGGGAATCTCACATTGCCAACGGGATATCGAGTTGTTAGAATGTGGGTTATGAGTGTTGGAGTGCACACCATGTAATGAACTTTCGATTCCAGAATTTATATGTTGGAGTTAACAGAATTAAAAGTTTGGAGCATGAGGACCCACGTACTGAATCAGGTCGAAAGATTTATATGTGTATATCACATGAAAACATAATGGAGTATGGTATATAGCCCGGACATGCTCTAGTCCATGATATTTACATATGCTGAAAGAACTTGGTCTACAGCCCAATTCTTAGGCCAACCAGGATAATAACATGTGTTGGGAATTTGCTCCAAAATATAGCCATACCCTGTTCGATCAACATCCGTGTGCTTAACTGACGGTTATGTTTATAACCGATTTTAATCGATTTCAACCAATTTTAAGGCCTTGTTCCTTTTCTCCAAAGTGATGGAACGTCCCATAATATATATACACGGGTCATATTGGTGTTCCCAAGGGATTACGTTCTTGATTGATCAACTGATTGATAAAACCAAAGCCAAAAGTACATGAAACACATCCTTTCAAGTGTGATCTTGATTGAAAAGAGCCTAGAACAAGATCGGGTCCGATTGTCTTATCCCCATAGCGATTTGTGTAAACCCTTTAGGCTTCGATCTCATTAGAGGAGAGGTATGAGGGTCAAAATAAGATATTCGTAAACCATATTAACGCGATTCAATCCAATATTTGGGGCCATTGATTTAATCGTTGTCCTCATGTTCGAGATATTGATTCAACCATTCCTTGAAATTAAAGATGGCGTAATCTATGATTAGTCACGAAGAGGTAGTTTTCCCCAACAGTTAACTAAGAACAATGTTTTAAGTTCATCGTACTCATAAATGAAATTACGTAGGAACATTTTTTCTGAATGCATTCAGTTAAAAAATGGGGGTTTTACGTGGAACCACCCGTTATTTGTCAGTTTTTTCACGGAACCACCAATTATATCGATAATTATTCTAAAGCACCCAAATATCCATCTCTGTTTACGCAATGCCACCCAGAGCCCTCTACCGTCTAGTTTGTCGTTAATGTGTAAAATGTCTATTTTCCCCTTATTTTTTAAAAAATTTTACGGCTTTCTACCAACCAGCTACGAGATGTTGCGATTAATTTAAGAGATATTCATCTCTTGCTCCAATCAGAAAATGGATAATGTACCACAAGTATTCCAACTCTAATAAGAAAGGCGGAAATATATCTATAAGGAATAACGTTCCTCGCAATATACAAACTAAGTTGAAGAATAACTATTTAACCCTTACAAGTTAACTAGTACTATAAATAGACAAGCGTACCGAGTAGTTAATATATCAGCCACAAGTTTCAAGTGCACGTACAAGAATACAATCTGTAGAATTGAGTGTGTTATTACAATGAACGGTTAAATCGTCTTACTTAGAGAGCAAAACTCAATCAATCAACTAGTTGACTGAGAAAAACTCTACCTCTAGGGTTTTACCCTCATAGGATTTCAAATGTCTATTGTGTTAGAATTACATCGAGCAAGTCTTCTCTCAATCTAGTTATTCCTAGATATCTAGACTTCTACGTATAACATTCCTAACACACCCTAGACACCCAAAACCCTATCAAGTACTCAACTTACCAAAACTTTGTAATAACCCTCA